>JABSTQ010010929.1:1200000-1500591 GCA_013358835.2 Ixodes persulcatus | reverse complement strand
GTCGTACGAGATGAGTATCAGTTGGAGGTGTTGGCGCTCCGCGGGGAGGAGAGGTAAGCCGCTTGGATTGGTTTGGCTGCTCGGCTAAACAAGGTGCCACTTCCGTTCAACTTCGGCGCACGCTGCGTTGTTGGCAACGTTGGTTGTTGGGTTTGTGTGCTGGTCGTGCTGGTGGTGGAAGCGGTGGTAGTCTGCTTCGCGTCTTTTACGATAGATCCCGAGTTGAAGCGCAGACTCGTCGATCGGAGCAGGCAGCTCTGGCTTTGCCCCTACGAGGACACGCCTCGCAGACCAGCGAACCCCCCCGCGGAAAGCTCCGAGGCCAGCGATATGCTTCTCGTGCGGTTTGCCTCGACGCACGACAGCGGGTTCTCGTCGCCCGTCTCGTCTCTCGACAAATCGTTTAGATTTGTCCAGTGACGAGATGCGATTTGGCTTTAACGTCACGCGTTTGGTTCGCTCGCTGCGTGGCTCGAAGGCCTCCGGGGCGAAGTGACGGGAGCACACCCGGACATTCTTCTCGCCAGACGTGCCAGGCGTACGCCCGATCGCCTCTAGCCAGATCGCTCTCAAATGCTCGTCCGCCGGTACCGCATGTTTACTGAAATCCTCCTGGTCACGATCACGAGAACTGCAGCCTTTCGTCGAGCAGCGGCGTCGCTTTCGTTGAACCGGCATGTCAAAAACAACACCGCGCCGACCGCGCTCCGTCAGCTCCGCGCCCACAGTGTCCGCGCCCCTTCGCAGAAAAAATGGTGGAGTTTGTTTGGTTTCGTAAGCGTCAAAACGGAAGTGATGATTTTCTTATACTTGAAGTTTCTCAAAAGTCAAAATATTCTGTTACAAAATAAGTGCAGCAAAAAAATGAAGAAAATAAGTAACTTTCAAAGACCAAAGAAAGCTTTCGAAAGAGCGCAGGCACCACGTGATAAATAAGGGCCAGTCACGTGATAAATATGGGCCACTTTTCCGCGGGGCCCGTGGGCGCCAACTACAAATTCGTATTGCGCCGTAAATATAGCTCTAAAAATTTTTTTCTTCGTTGTAAAATCGTTTTATGACATCCTTTTTCCATCTAAGCCGTTCAAAAAAAAAAAAATGTTTTTTCTTTTCATGTGTCCTTTAAGGTTATATATAAAGTTCGAGCTCCGGTGGAAATCCGAACCTCGGTTGGTGCGGTGGCAGTCTGATACTATAGCCAGTGAACTACTAGCACATCTGCTGTGCGAGTGTAATTTATTTGAGTGCAAAAGTGCTGGCGAGAGCATCGGGTGTTTGATGAGAATAATAAATAAAAAATAGAATTAAATAAATAAAAATATAGCCATAAAGAAAATAGATAAAAAGATAAAATAATTAAAAAAAATGAAAAGGAAAAAAAGTAGAGAGTGTAAAATACCGTGGAACATCCACCATTACCCGACCACCAACATACTTAACCTTCGGAATTCTGTAAATTATACGTCAAGTGCCCACACTCCAAAGCACCGGCACGGGTTGAAAATATTCACCCTGTTGCGGCAGCCAAGAGACCGCCAGCGGCGATGACGGGGATATCGTGTGAAGATAAATGTGCTTTACACACCCTGCCATCAAAGCCGTTTATTGGCTGCCATCTTGGTTTTTACCGATTTGACCGGACGAGTGCCCATGTCTAGATTAAGCATGTTCTCAGTGAAAGTGGCCCTTCCTCTTTATATTACGGTAATAAAAAGATGTAAAAAAAAACAAGCATGAATCACACACGGGGAGTGTGGTTTGTGTGGGACACATGGTGTGCTCCCTGGTCTTTATCAGCATGGTCAAGCCTGTAGATTTTTAATGCGAAAGTCTGTCCCATGAAGCGAGCCGACGTCATCAGCTTTGAAGCCGTGCCAAACGGCACCTTAACTCCTTTCTCCAAGTGAAGCCGGCTCCCAGCTTTGAAACCACTCGAAAAGCCTGGCCAAACGACACCTAGTTTCCTCTATCCCAAAGGAGCGGAGTGAAGCTGATGGATTTTGGCTTTGGTCCCATTGGCTGGCGCGCGTCATAGTTTCAAGGAACGAGGCTCCCATTGGCCGCTGTGCATCAGTTTCAACGACCGCCACCCCATGGCGCTGCGTGTCTGCGCCGGTAACACAAAACGTCCAAGGTCAGAGCGACGAGGAGAGTGCGCGGTCTGCCGTTGACGCAAATATGCCACAGACGAAGTAAGAAAGTCGAAGAATCACAAGCATGCTTTCGCATTCACAAGTCATAAGAAGTGCTTAGGTGTGCCTCGAGCCTTTTTGTTTTGTTTGAATGACAGGCACTACAGTTGAACCTCGATTTTACGAAACCCAATTTTACGACTTTCCTGATTTAACAAAGAAATTCGGATTTCCCGCGCAGCCTATGCGCGAGGTTTCTCTTCCTCTATTTTACGAAGTTCACGATTTAACGAAATAATTAGCGGGTCCCGGTGACTTCGTTAATTCGAGTTTCGACTGTAGTTGGTTATTAAAGGTTTATTTTTTCCAGTTCTATATTCTTCTTTTCTTTCTATTTATGACAATGATGCTGGAGCATGCAGCTTTCTCTGGCAAGCACTAGACTGGTGGCATTCGCAGTAGTAATATAGTCACGTGGTGCAGCATGGCGCAGTCTGCTTGAAGGTGTCATACCTGCTCTAAAGGCCACCGCTAATTGCAGGAGGCTGCTCTCGTGCTTCCTGCCGGTTTTGGTCCCCATATCGGCTGCAGGTCAACACATCACTTTTTCCTGCGGTCTTACTTTATTATTGTTCTTTTCTTATTGATCATGATAATGTTGATAAATTCTCATTCCTTAATTTTCTTTACCATTGCTAGAGCTTCCTGACATCTGCGAAGAGCATGCAAGCAGCCTCCAGCGTTCAGCTGTGGCATGTGTACTACTCCGTTCACTCCTAACCTGAGACTGCGATGGAAGCTACGTCCTCGTTGGACCAGTCATATGCCTCTCTTTCGCCACGTCATCACGCTCCCGCCCGTAACCCCTCACAGAGAGCCGGCTCAGGTGATAAAAGGGAGGCGGCTGATTGTTCCGGCGGGCACATAGCTCCCACTGCAGTCTCAGCTTAGGAGTGAAGTATAGAGCGGGCAGAACACCCTGGAGTGGACCGTTCCATGTTGTCCTACATGGATGGATTAGTTGCTGCGAATGCCACCAGTCCAAGATTTGCCAAAGAAAGCTGCATGCTCCCGTGTTAGAGAGAAGTGGGATTACCACTGTACTATGTATCACCAGGTGCCTCCCCACCATCCCTGGTGGAGCAAGTCCAGACCCTTCGCATTTTCGTCACATGCCCAGAATGTTGCCATTTGTGGACCAATTAAGAAAATTCGAGCACATGTCAATTTGTCTCATTGAACTGCGTCTTGTGACCAAATGTTTTAAAAGATTTAAAAAAAGATATATTTTTAATGTTTTTCTTTTTGTATTAGCTAATTTTTTATTTTTAGTCCCTCAAATAGACCAAATGGCTAAGATGGTTTCACGTGACATCTGTCGAGAGCGCATAAGTACATGTTTTGTTGTTCCTGTGTTGCAGTTGTTCACCAATTAGAATTTTTAGAATTTTCCAAATGGGGATTCTTGGAATCAGATCACAGAGTTGTTCAATATAAATGGTGTCAAAAGTATTGATGATTGATTCAAACAAAATTAAGAAGCTTTTTTTTATTTAATCATATTTCCCACATGCTTGTTTTTCTTTTGGCAAGTTAATTTCTGGAAATAATATCTAAAATTCGAAACATTTACAACAATATTTGTGGTATAATAGAAATTTGATCAAGCTTGGTTATGTGTTCTCAAAAAAATGTGGACTGAGTTATGGCATATCTCAAAACCAACTGATTTTAAGAAATGCTGTAACTGGAGCGGAGTATGGTGGTCCCGAAGTTCTGTGAAATTTGTAAAAGTGCCTCTCTGAAAGCTTATACAACCTAAAAATTATAGGAGTGAAATTATAAACTGTTTTATACAGTAAAACCTCGTTAATTCGGATCTCATGGGACCGGCAAAAATGTCCGAATTATCCGAAAGTCGAAATATCGAAAGGACAAAGAAAACTGCGCGATAGCGTTTCCCTGTGACATACCTTTATTTTGAGAAGAAATGTATTATTACCACCTGCTTTCTGGACGACACTTGGGCGGACACGGCAACTTTTCTTAGCGCGGTCGAGTGCTCCATCGCACTCGCACAGTCGGAGCTACGCATCCCGCGCGCTGACGAGTTAGCACAGCAAGGCCTCTTCTAGTTTCGGGTGTACCACCGCCTACGGCCGCTTTCTTTTCGCGTTGAACTTCTCGCTCTCGAAAGCCCGTAGGATATCGGCCTCAATTTTCACGTACGTGGGCAAACTGCTTCTCTTGACGTCGTAACTTTCAATCACTTGTAGAGAGACGCCGTCCTTCAAGGCCCTTAGTATTTCCACTTTCGTCGCTAAATTCTTAGCCTAGTACAGCTGCAACGGAAAACGAGTAGCACAACTGACCAATAATCGGAGCGGCAAAATCGCGAAACCCGGCACTATTTTTCCCGAGCGCCCGACACCGAGAGTGCCAGTCACGTTGCATTTTACAATGCGGGGGCGGCCGGTTAAAATGGCGGGCTTTAGGATCCCCGCGTTGAGGCATGAAACGTGACTGTCACTCTCGCTATCGGCGCGCTCGGGAACAATAGCCCCGCGCGTCGCGATCTCGCCATTGCGGTCGTCGGTCACTTGTGCTACCCTTTTTCCGTTGCAGCTATGCTTCTGCCGCTTCCATGCCAGGACAGTAGCGGGTAGCGCGCTGAAGCACGGCAATCCAGAGCAAAACTGGTGCGAAACGGCGAAACACTGAGAACGGTAAGAGCGGAGAACCATGGGAAAACCGGAAAACCACGTGTGCACCTCGGATGGATAGCGGTCATACGATTTGGAATGGATGGTAGCTAGCGCCACCTGCCGAATTCGTCCGAATTAACCATAGCGCGCCGCATTCCCTCCGAATTAATGAGCGTTTGCTCCCATTGACTAATACATACGTTTGACGGGACCGGATCGGCAGTCCGAATTATCCGAATTTCCGAATTAGCGGGGGTTGAATTAACGAGGTTTTACTGTATGCATCTAATATGAATATTGAAAAACAAAAAATACTTTGAATACTTAACTGATGATTGATTGAGCGCATTATGGAGAAACACCTAGAAATTTATGCTTGACACTACCTGCAGCTTTCACTATTTTTAAAACTGTCAACAGTATGAAACTTATATTTTAAGTCCCTAAAAGTGACATGGCCCCCAAACATATTGCTAGGGTTGTGCGAATATTCGAAATTTCGAATAGTAGTTTCGAATGATACACTATTCGGTATTCGCTTCGAGAAGAACTGCACTATTCGCGTTTTTCTATGTGTTGATTTCTGCGGGCTAGCCCTGTTGAGCGCGCTTCTTTCTTGAGCACCGGTGCACTGCGGAGAAGCATTGCTCGCGGAAGCCAGCTCCGCAAGTGTTGCTTGTCTGCATTACATCGGTGCTTGGTAAAAGGGTGTCCAAACAGGATACTACAAAACACACGACTCCGGCAAATCGTGCGGCGCTTCGCTTCCGGCCGTCGGGGGGGAATTTCCCTCTGTCAAATCTGCCTGGGGGAAACTTCCCCCCCCGTCAAATCTCCCCCTCGCTTCCTCCACGGCGGCCTTGCTCTGCTCATCACGTGGGTCCGGAGAGCCACTCACACGCTCTGTTGGCTGTCGGTCAATCGCTAAAGGCCTCCGCCGTTTTGCGAGCCCCGAAAACGGGAAAGGGAAGACTCGAGGGCAAGCTAGGCAAGCCTGCGTCGTGTCCAAGGTCGGAAGCGAGGTCGGCGACTTCGTGAGCTGCGGGACATAGACAGGCAGCAGGCACACCATTGGCAGGTGGCGTGTGACGTCAAGTCTGACGAGCACCGACGTCAAAGAAAAGGGGAGGAAGCGAGGAGGAAAGTTGTGAATTTGGCTTGGCCGGTGTCCAAACAGACATACGAGCAATGACTACCGGACCCGATTTTGACGACTTTTGCAGGAGTCGTGTGGCCTGACGATTTTCGTAGTAGCCTGTTTGGACAGGCCTTAAGAAGCGCATACAAAGGGATAACCCGCCGCAATAAACACTTGGAAAAGTATGAATATTGCAATTGCGTGCTTGGAAGAAAAGCATACATTCAAAGCGGGATGGTGCACGCATTCCGGTTGTATATGAAAATAAATAAAAAAATTTGAATATGTATATCTACATTGTACTAAAAGTTTCAAAACTAAACTGACTGTTACGCAAGAGTATACTATGTTAGGCAGAGATGCCCTTACAATCTATGTTCATCATGTGCAATTCTCTCTTTTTTAACTCGAGATTAAAAAAAATAGAAAATTTTATATAGCCAGATTTATAAATTCACTCAATTGTGTATAGTTGGCTATCTCTATAAGATTAATTTTATGTAAAATCCGTCGTTTACTTGCCAACCCAAGACATCAGACCTTCTGAGGTCACAGGTCATAAATATAGATAGATTAAACTTAGCTTATAAATTAACAAGTGGAACAACCTTCACGAGTTTAGCTGGGTTTGCGTATAAGTATTATGCAATGGTAGTGAAAGGCGTGGAAACTATTCGATATTCGAATCGAAAATATTCGGCCAAAATTACTATTCGCTTCGAATTCGCTTCGAACTCAAAATTAACTATTCGCACAAGACTACATATTGCCCAACAACCAAAAATTAATCAAAAACAACATGCAGCAAGCAAACAGACTAATTTAGGGAACCAATTTCCTGTAAATGTTTGCGGGAACAACTAACATCAAGAAGTAAGTTACACTGATCCGGGACACAGGTACCGATGGCTGCTCTTTATGTCCCAAGAGCAAAAACAATTGCAAACGACCACACAAACTGTGCTGCAATTGACAGCGGCAAATGTTGCGTTGTTGAAAGATGTACTTTAAGAGATTTGCTTTTAGTTGATGTGCTCTGGGATATTGGCTTTTAGTGGAATAGTTGTAAGAGATGGGCTTTAGGAGATATGTGAAAGACGCTTACGCGCTGCCTCCCGCGCGCGATAGTTCTGTTTCCTTGCGTGCTGCTTCCATGCCACTGCGACCCTCTGTCTATCCTGTTCGGCGCGACACGCTTACCGTCCCGGTTCTCGGACGGAGAGTGAATCGTGTGTGGCCTGGTCATGTCTGGGGGAAAGAACTGAAGGAGCGACGTGTAGATGCTCCGGAGGACCTTCCAGAACCCCAAAGCTGTGTTGGCGATGTTCTACAGTCGAATCTCGTTAATTCGAACTCGAGGGGAACCGAAAATTTGTTCGAATTAAAGAAAGTTCGAATTAACGAAAGCTCATTAAATGGAGTACTTACGTGCAGCGCTGCGTTGGGCAGTGCATGTGCACTGAGCTAACACATGAGTGACGAGTTCCAGGACATTTATTTTCACCAATCACAAAGGGAAGTACAGTGCAACCCACTTATAACGATAATGAGAAAACCCAAAATTTCAATCGTTATAACCAATTATCGTTGTATCTGGACTAGAAACTGATCATTTCCAGTCTAGAAACTCTAGAAACTGATCGTTATAAGCGGTACATTGTTATATGTGATATCGTTATAAGTGGATTGGACTGTAATCCGTGATGCGTGTCTGTGCGCGGTTTCTCAGTCGTGAATCAACGAAGATCGCTTGGAGCTTGGAGACCAGCTCTAACGCGGCATTCGCATTCTCCTGGCAAGAGAAGTAGCGCGCGGTGGTGTCCAGCGCTTCGAGTGCTCTTCGTGATGCTGTGTTTCTTCGCTATTTCCGTCTTGGAAAGTGCGCCTTAGTCAAATTCTTGCAGCACCGCTCATTGCAGCATTGAAGGTCACCACGTGATCGGTTGTCATGGTTATTTGGAACTGAAGACATTGGAGGCGCTGCCGCGTGGAGTTAGCCCGCTCCTGAAGGCATGCTCTGCGGCGCGGAATGTTCGAATTAACCGGCGCGGGCGTCTAAGCGTTCGAATTACCGGGTGTTTTCGCCCATTGAAATACATATAGTATAGTCCGGACCACAGCGTCAGTTCGAATAAACTGAAAGTTCGAATTACCTAAGCGTGTTCGAATTAACGAGATTCGACTGTAAAGCAAAAACCCGCGTGATTGCAGGGAGAGAGCGTCTCGCTACAGTCGACGTGGTCGTGCGAGGAACGACAGTGAGGGGGTGAGCATGTGGGTTTTCGTATTCGAACATTGCCGTTTTTTGCCAGAGAGGGGCACTAACAGCTACCACAGTAAAATTCAGAAGGGGCACATGATCGGATGGTCTTCAGCACTTTGCACCAGAGTGCTGAGAGAACCAGCTGACATGGAGGAGCATCTCGGTTTGCTAAATCACAGAGGTTTCAGGTGGACACTTGATATGTGCCCTTTGCTTATTTGAAAGCAATAGCCTCATATGGGAACTCTGCATGTGCATTGCTTGTTCGTGTTTGAGTTATTTGCACCGTAGCAGTGTCATGGGATAGGGTGTCAGTAACAGTGTGCAGCTGTTGGTTTTGTTGTCATAGTGTGCATAACCACTGGCGTTGTGCTGTGCAGAGTAAACAATGCGCTAACCCTTCCTTATCCCACTCCTCCACTGCATAGTAGGGTTCACTGCATATTAGCGCTATGACACCCTCATTGCATTTGACGGCATGTCTCGGCTCAGTGTTTTACGGTACTAGGCACATTTTATTAGATTTTCCTGCAACCCGATTAAGTTGCCCCGAGGGACCTGGGGCAACTTGTCGTTGTCCCAGGTCCCTCGGGGGTTCGTCCTGTTTGTCGAACCGACCGCTGGAGGTTCGACAAACAATGTCGAACCTCCAGCAGTCGGTTCGACATTCTTTTCTCCTGTCATCTTTCTTCCTCTGTTCAGCTGGTTTCACCCAAGACCTGGGGCACTACGCTACACAGCGGGACGAAGGGACCAGGACAACGTTGTCTGGTCAGTCGCACCAGACAACGTCGTCCCGGTCCCTTGGTCCTGCCATGTAGCATAGGTCCTCAGCTGCCTCCCAGTGTGCAGCCCTCCATATTAAAGGAGTCAGCATAAAGCACCTCAAACAAATACCACCTAGAAGACGAGCCCCGCATATTACATCATCATTAACAGATCCCCGACCCACCCCAAGTGGCAAACATGCCAAAGCTAAACGAGCTTATATTACAAAGTGACAGATGCCCGAGTCCTGCCGTTGCTGCAGCCTAGCAAAGCGCTCGTTGTGAGATGCTGCAAGACGCACGTGCGGCGCCGCGGACGCAAGTTGGTTGGTACAGCTCAGATCCACTAGCAATGACATTAGAAGGGGAAAGGAACAGGTTCAGTCTTTTGGGTGACATTGCTCAAACGCTTCCTCGTGCTATGGCTGAGCTGCCCTGCCCCGTCGCCTTCTCTTGTCAGGCACCATTGGTCTGACGATGGCCCGGGGGATCCACTCGGTGTTTGGCATGGACGCGAGCTCCCAGGCGGTGGAGGATGCAAGCCACAACGCACAGCTCAACGGTGAGCTCCTTGCCCCGTCCTTCTGTCGCCTCTCTGAGGCTTGCTTTCTGGCAGAGGCTGTCCGTTTCCCTCTGTCTACCGTTATTTATCGGTGGTTGACAGTCGGGGCTACTGCCTGAACCCCGTCTGCTAATTTGGAAGGAAAGGTGCACTGTCTTTCTATGTCAGAAGTATGAGTAATCTGAGAGAACTTTGTTACGTTACAAATTTTTTTAAATAGAGGTACGTAATAATGACGGTTTTATGTTTTTCGGGTCTATTTCTCTTGCTTTGCATTTGGCATTTTTTTTTTTTTTTAGGATTATTTATTGTATTAGTTTGGTGTTGTTCAGCGTAATCTTCGGTAACAAACTAGCAATGATTATCGCGGCTTACGTCGAAGAAAACGGGACACATTGTAGGACGCCCCAACCTCTCTGGAACAGGCAAATGACCCGGGTGCTCGAAAAACATCCCAGTACCATGAGTAGTTCGGTGTGGTCTGTGTTCTGAAACAACACAAAACGTTAGTCCGTTCTTGGTTGTAAATCGAGAGGGAGAGGGGGGGGGGGGGGGGGTGCAGGCAAGGCCTTGTCAGGCGCCTATACACCTTTCCAAAAAACGCTTCTGGGCCGCCACCACGTTGCCGGTGACGGTGCAGCTGATGCGGCTCTCGCGTCCTCTATTGGCTAGAAATTTTCTGCCACTCTCTCAGATCGTTGAAACCTACACAGTGTGATTCTCCACCCATGTTTTGTGGTTTTGCATTCTAAGTTTTCCGGCCTCTCTCAAAAGTTTCCCCTTAATTTTTCTTACGCAGGCTGCATACCCTTTTTGTATTATCTTCTGCCGTGAGAAATAGGGCTGGTAAGAGCTTGCCATTAAAGCGTTTCTGCTCAACATGCACAGGAAACGAAGGAAGGGAAGGACGTCGAATGGCCCTCAACACAATATCATGAACAATGACGACTGTTCTCTCCCCTCTCAGAGATATTCCGCATAGAGTCCTTCTCAATCATAACCAAAAGTAGTTGTTCGCGTTGGGGTGGGGAACAGGCCAGTCAAGTCAGTTCCTTTGCCTTGGTGTGAAAAAAGGAAGGTCTCCCCAAAACGTGCCCCAAAACGAAGTCCTCTTGGATTCCGTCCGATCGTCGAAACGTGACTCTCTTCAATACCGTATAGTGTTGCGTTATTTGAGATCTTTCTCAAATAAATCCTTTTCAGATAGTGCTGCACCGTGTAGTACGTACAATACATTGTTTGAATGTTAACATTCGCTAAATTGTATATCCGGGTCCTCTCCATCAGAGCCGTATATACAGAGACTTTGGCCATTCATTGGGAAGTATAGGAGACAAATGAGGAGATGCCATAAGCTGAAAGCAGGTTAGGCGTGTTGAAAGTTTTTTTTTGCTGTTTTAGGTTGCTTTGCAGGGTGTGCCCTTTGTTTTTTATAAGCTCAATTAGAAAAATGAATATCCCTGTCACCCCTGATAAGCAAACTATATCTGTGTTGCATAAATCTGGAACCCTGCTTGAATATAATGCTAGCAATCGTGATCGAAGGCACAAGTATTGCGGCATGACTTTACCCGGATGAAAAGATAAGTGTGGCATTTTTTTGAAACAAACAGGTTACAAGAAAGAAATAAAACAATACAGTCGAACATGGATATATCGAACACGGATATATCGAATTTTCGGCTATATCGAACTCGTAAATTATCCCCTTGAAAACCCTTTGTAAAAGTATAGAAATTCGCACGTTTATATCGAACGGTATTTTTAGCTGCCATCGGATATATCGAACGCCGCGCAAGCTGGAAGGTGCGCTTCGGCACTCGCTGCGCCCCGCGACCTTCGCCTTCGCGGCACAGCACCCAACGCTTGAAAAAAATTACACCATCTTCCCGAGGGGAACCATGGGGAGATGCGGAGCATCGAACGCGCGGGACAGAGAATGCTAGCAGACGACCGGCGCGGAGTTGCGGGGAAAGCTCACCGCCCTGGCGTGGCGCTGCTGCCCGCGCGCCGAGAACCTCCCTCCTTTTCCTCCTTCGGGGATCGCGCGCAGCGCGCTACCGCTGCGCGCGCATGTGTAGTGTGAGTGCGGACTACGACGCCGACGCCGCGGGACATACCCCTACCCCCGAGCAAGAGATGCTCCGCATCTAAAACGTGAGGGCGAGGGGGCTCGGACTGTGCTGTTGAGCGCCGGCGGCCTCCTCCTTTCGCCTTTTCTTTCTTTTTTGTTGTTGATGTTTTGTGAGTTTTAGGGGTGTGCGAATATTGAAATTTTCGAATACGAATCGAATACGAATAAGGCAAAAAACGGGCTTTGAATATCGAATCGAATATCGAATATGTGTCTTGTAATAAAAAATTGCAAGACAAGAGGCAACAGCAGGTTTTATTGCCTTTTTAAAATAAATCAATGCAACTGCATTTTGCTGGGCTGCAGCAGGCTAAAGATGCTTCTAGTAACGCATTCATTACAAATTATCCTGTAGGAAAATTAACTGTTCAACGTGACATCATTTCCGCAAGTAGAAAGACCATTTCACTCGGGAAATTTGCGAAATTTCACTAACGTTCGAAGAAGTTCGACTTATGGATATTTTGCTGCTACACGAATATTTTGACTTTTGTAAAACAAATAATTTAGAAACTAGTTTATTTTATATTTTATAAAGTGGTTACCAATGTTTACACCATATAAAAGTGAAAATATGCGCTTTTAACGCTTTCATTAGTTATTAATGTGAACCAGTGATGCCAATAAACCCAACAAATATTGCACTTTTCCTCCGTCAGGTGAGTACCCTAACTAGTTTTTTTTTTTTTTTCTTAATTTTTGCGCCTGCGTACAAAGTAGAACTTCAATCGAACCTTTGTCGAACATCACGTTGAAAGTTAGAAAAAGTCTAACTTAGTCGAACTCGAACTGGGGCAGGCTCGCAACATCCCTAGTTTTGATTGCGCGGGAGGGGCAGGACTTGTTGTCGATGGCGATGCAATGTTCTGCTCGCACCTAGATTTTTCTTTCTTTTTTTTTAATTTTCAAACATTTATATTAGACAACACTCTCGAGATTTATTTTATATTTATATTTCACTCCTGAGGTTTATTTTATTGTATCAATTTATAGAACGCGCAATTACATCACAAATTGCTATAAAAGCGCCACACAACAAAGCGTTTGGTGAAAAAGAGACCGAAACTTATCCTGTCTTGCTGCCATTGGACAGATAGAAACGGACCAGACCGATAGCGCACGCATCATACGCCTTTCTCAGTGAATAAACATATTCACATGGGAATGCGTGGCAAGCATATTATTCGTTACTTGCTCGAATATTCGTGGTTTGTGCGAATATTCGCCGTTTTTCCCGAATATTCAGCTTTGGCCGAATGTTCGGGAACTTCCGAATATGCAATTTTCGAATCGAATACGTTTCGAATAAGGAAAATATTCGATTCGTATTCGAAATTTCGAATATTCGCACACCCCTAGTGAGTTTTGATCAGCCAACCACAGTTCGCGCCTTTCGTACATTGCTGCTGCCCTAGCAGGCAGTCCGGGTAGCCATCGCCGCCATCGCGACTGTTCACGTGCGCTTTGTTTACGGAGTTCACTTCCCTTAGTTGTCGCGTACCACCGCATTCCTCTTTTGCGTGCGTGCTGTGCAAAGGCGCTGCGGACTGCTTGAATTTTCGACTTCTCGTGTAAGCAATGGCCAGCGTCAAGAAGCGGAGGAACCTTGACTTTGCGACGAAGTTAAAAGTCATACAGCGTGTTGAGGCGGGCGAAAAAAGTTCGACGGTGGCGGACGACATCGGGATACCACGCAGCACTCCGAGCACTTTGTTGAAGAACAAGGCGGATATCAAGGCAAAGGCGGCGGAGCAGCGAACGTCGGGAGCCTGTCGTGTGCGTGCTGCTGCCCACGGGAAAGTAGAAAAGGCACTCTATGCCTGGTTTTTAGAAGTGCGCGCGAAGAACATTCCTGTGGATGGCCCAATGCTGATGGCTAAGGCCAAATGGTTTGCCGCTGCACTGGGTGAGGACAATTTCGGCGACAACACCGGGTGGCTTCACCGATTTAAGCAACGCTACAACATCGTCGGCAAAACCATTTCTGGCGAAAGCGAAGCCGTACGCAGCCAGGACATCCAGCAGTGGTTGACGAAGGAGTGGCCGGAAATCTCGGCGAAGTTTTCACCCGCTGAAATTTTCAACGCCGACGAGACCGGTTTATTTTGGCAAATGCTGCCGAGCAAGACTCTCGACGTCCGGGGCAGCACGTGTCACGGCGGCAAAATGAGTAAAGTCCGCGTGAGCGTTCTGCTGGCAGCAAACATGGACGGGTCTCGGAAGCTCCAGCCCTTTGTGATCGGGAAAGCAAGGGCACCGCGCTGTTTCAAGAACTGTAAGCAGCTTCCCGTTCGCTACGCCTCGAACAAGAAGGCGTGGATGACGCGTCAGCTGTTCACAGAATGGCTGCAAGCGTGGGACGTCGAGCTGGGCAAGTCGGGGTGTCGCGCTTGCCTTCTTGTGGACAACTGAAGACGGCGACGAAGAGCGCATAGACGACGCGTTTCGCGAGTTGTCGGCACTCTTCCCGGCTGCCGTTCCACCCGAAGTGTCTGCGGACGATTTCGTGGAAGTGGACTGCAATGTTCAGGCTTTTGCGAGCCTCGCTGACGAGGACATTGTAGCTGCGGTCGCAGGGACCCAGGATGCCCAGGCCGACAGCTCAAGTGGCGACGAAGATCGTCCGAACGAGGCGGCGGCTACACGCGCGTACTCCGCCGCCGAAATGGCGGCAATGTTCGGCTTGATTCGCCGTTGTTGTGGCGACATGGAGGGAACCGGGCTGTCGCACCTGGACAGCCTCGATAAGATCGAGGCTAGCGTCTTCAACTTCATTTCGAAGACGAAGAAGCAGGCCAAGATAAGCAATTTTTTTTCACGGAAATAAAACATTCCGTTGCATTGTGTGTGCGGAATTAGTTGTCATTCTTGAATGCGCCGATTGTAGGTGATCGTCCGCCACAGGTAAGGTCTCGGGGCCTTTATTTTTTTATATCGAATTTTTCATATACCGAACTAATTCGCGATCCCCTTCGAGTTCGATATATCCGTGTTCGACTGTATTGCCATTCGGATTCACAAGCCTTTTTCAATTGAAGTAATGCCTCAATGGCAATAATATTGTTAATTGGATCGCAATAAATTTTTGCTTTTATCATTTATTTTTTTATCTAGTTAACATTATGTTCCCAAACTTATTGTATTGGAAGAGTGGAAAAACTAAAATCATCTGTAGCTATGTTTTCTTGGTATAAGCTTTTTATCTGGTAATGTTCAATTTGAAGTCTGTGGAACAAAACCTCTGTTACATTTATTGATTCAAATATATTTATTTATAGATTATGTGACGGCTTCTGTATTTTGAAGTCATACTTTATACCCACAGGTAAGTATTTTCCCAGCCACAGTTATTAAACTCAACCAAAATAGAACCAAACAAAAAGTGGCAACATATCATAACAAACAAGCCTAAGTGCTTTTGTCAAAATTTTAATTTCCCGATTTTCGGGAATTTGCTATAAATGGTCATTAGGAGAAAAAGAAATTATGATCCCCAGCAGAGTGCTCATTTTCACCTGTCAGTTGTCAAGGCTATGAAAAGGAGTATGTGTGTCAATTGAATAATAAAGGGAACACAAACATGAAACAAACTTATGAAAACCCTGAAGCTAAATGTCTTCAACAAGTGTTTTCCTTAGCTCCAAGACAAACAAAAAATACTGATTATACTGTGGGCATGTGGGCATACTAAAGTGTGCGGCCTAAAGCGCGAAACACATGTACGACGAAACCGTCCGATCTGACGTGCGAGCTGCCGGAATGACCTTCGGGGGCGAGGATTTTCGTAGCTCCGGAGAGCATTGAAAACCCTCGCCTCCGACCGTCGGTATTGCCTGATCGGGCGTCGGATCGGACGGTTTCGTCATACATGTGTTTCGCGCTTAATATCTGAAACCGGTGAATATACAAAATATGTATGCAGAAAAACTAACAAACCCGAAAGATTTCTTGGGGAACACCTTGAAGAGGTTCATTCGTAACATTAATCGTCCTTGTGTATCAACCAATAAAAGGCCGGAATGATTTGCCGTGATCCCATACGCGCACAATTCATTGCACCAGTTGAGGGCTTTTCAACCCGCTTCAACAGAAATTTTGTTTTTTCTTGTAGAATGTGACTTAAGCAGCTTTGTCAACAGGTCAACAATCAGGAAAACCCACAAGGGTGCAATATTAAGCACGCTGACAAGTTTGTCCCGTGCGGGAAACAGTATATTGGGCAGACAGGAAGATGCATCAACTACAGACTCGGAGAGCATCATTTAAAAGTTTCACGTTTGTCAGCTGATCCCTTTCACCCCATTTCTGTTTTACCTCTAAATTAATTGTATGGGAATGCAACTCTTTTTTTGTTTTGTTTCATTTCAATTTCATGTTTTTTTCCAAAACCGCTCATTGTTTTGACGTACATATCCGTCGTCATTCCCTTTTTGGGTACTGCTCGATAGTTTTCCTAACACTCAATAGTTTTCTGAAAGCTGACTTTCTATAGTATTGATAGGTGACTAAGAGATAACTATTGATAGTACTATCGATTCCACTATCACTAGTACTATCGATAGTACTATCGATAGCTGACTATTGATAGTCCACTTTTGATAGTTTTCGACACTATCAACAGCTTTTAAAAAACCTATCGGTAGTATCGACAGTCAATTTTTGGAAAGTTTGGCATCACTACTCACATGTCTTTACACACTGTTTTTGCACTTATTAAGGGGTTGGGTGAGGATACCGAAATGTCTCGGAGAGGCACAGCATAGCTTTCATGGTCATGCCACTTAGTGATCTTCAATTTCAGCGCTTGCTTCTCCAAGAAGAGGGTCGAGCACCGGAAACGCTCAACTGATGCTCCACCACAGTCTCCTCCTCCAACATGTGCATTCTTTCAGGCCACCGTCTCGCATTGAACATAGAAAAAAGGTTGAGAGACCTCAACATTCGTTGTACTGTAAACTATTTTGTTTTTGCAGTTGCGTAATTTCGTGGATTTCGAAAAATATGAATTTCGGGAATATTTAGTTGGCACTTCATTTTACGATTGGAAGTGGTTCACTATGTACTGGTTGCGATGGAGTGATGTATTTGCATGATAAATTTTTCTGAATATTTTTAAATCATGAAAATTGTCAAGATTAGATATTCGCAAAATTTCGTCCACTTTAGTATCTGATGCAGTTGCTGAAACAGTGAAGATTCATAGTTTGTTCTCTAAGAAGAAAAAAAAAGTAAAAAGAATTCCCTAAAAACTGCAAGATATCTAAAATAGAAAACCTTAGACAGAAAAAAGTTTTTGCTCAGAAAAAAAAGTTGTTGTGGATGTTCCTTTATCAGTAAAATGCTTTCTAGACAGTTGTTGAAATGAACGAACCACATGAGGAACCCAATAGGGCAAGCAGATGCCAACATGCGAGAATAGCCGCTTGGCTTTCTTCGGTTTTAGTCTACTATACTCGCTTCAGCCCAAAGCTGACAGTGCGGTGGGAGGTACGTGCTGGTCGGACCATTCAACCGCTTCCTTTCATCGCCGGACCCCGCTCTCTGCGCGTAGGTATGGGTGGGGGCACAGCCACTTGGGGAAAGATAGGCGTATGACTAAGCCAACAAGCACTTAGCGTCCACGGCACTGTCGGCATCTGAAGTCTGAGGGTCAAAGTGAAGGGTAGCGTAAAGAAGCGGGAAGTGGGGAAGAAAGAGGGTGTGGCTTCTGCATTTCTTTGTGTGCTTACTAACTGGCCGCTAGACTAATCTTGTCTAATCCTAAACTGCGACAAAAAAAAGGAGGGGTTTTCTTCTTTTTTCTTGCGGGAAAAACGGTGATAAGAAAGTCGAGGAGAGTGGAGAGTAAGCGTCCTTCTTTCTGCTTGTTGGCCGGTCTTTAAGATAGACTGTATCGTAGTTGTACTTTCTCGAGTCGGCTGCAAGAAGACAGACCTAGAGGAACCCGAGGAAACACCGTCTCAAGTCTTGCAGTGAATAGGAGTCGACATTCGCGGCTGGGGGAGGGGTCGGGTCAGGGATTCAGACTTCAATACGCTGTCGAGGCACGAATATTGCATTGTTTCCTTGGCTCTTTATGCGAGATTTCCTTTTCTATGGAGATTTTAGTTAGTTAATAAAACAAATCTGTTTTATTAGCCTTTGTTTCTTTGCCAACTTTTGGGCCCTCTTCGTCTTTGAACATACCGTCTTGTAACAACAGGAAGGTGCTCAGGATCATTGGACCAATCTGGTATTGTCAGCACCTTCTATTTTGTTCCCTGTAGCCATGGCAGTGTTCTGTTAAGGTTGTTCAGCTTAGGAATGTATGGGCAGCAATACTCTGTTGTCAAAAGCTTGATTTATTCATTTGGCAAATGTTTATCATACTCGAGTTGTCCTCTTGATGGAAATTCCCTGGAAGACAGTGGCTGTGAAAGCCTAATCCAAACATTACACAAACAAGGAAGGAATTTCCCTTGAGAGGAATGTGTGCGGCTCTGGCCATGACTGGTAACCCTGTGGCTATGAACAAGCATAGGTTAACTGACTTGTGGCATAAGATGGAGGAAGAATAAATGATACCTTATTCCTAGCAAAGAGGTGCTTCTATCACAACGGTCATAATTTTTAGCAGTATTACTGTGAAAGGAATACTGAAATAAAAAATTGCGGTGGCTTAGCTCGGCTATGCCAGGATATACGTAGCGTGAGCTTATGCGCACAAAATAAGAGGCGCTATCAAGCGGCTCTGGTGCAGCGTGAGACTTGACTACTGCGCAACGAAGGCGCACAGCTGGGCACGCGGCGGCGCCAGTGCGTCTGCCGCGGCTATGACGTCACTCCTCTGGAATGCGCAGACCAACGAGGCGGGCGCGGCGGCGGCTTCGCGTGGCTCTCATAATGAGCCGTGCTCATTATGCGAGCCGTGCTCATTATGCGGAGCTCCGCCGCCGCCGGAGGGGTGCTGCTTTTTGGGAAAGTTTGACGTGCTAACAACATTCGGGAACATCCACCAAATGCAATCTGGTAATAATTTTTTTTTTTCGTTTTAAATAATGTTTTGGTGCTTTCTTGAACAAAAAATTGGTGTTTCTGTAGTGTGACCAGAACGTGGTTGCCTTTTAGACAATAAAATAGGTCCTAGAATTTCGTTGAAGTATCACTTTAAAAGGCCTAAACTAATGTTTGGTAGAGGTTGAATGTTGATATTAAAAACACTGCCTAGGCTGCACAAGCTGCCATCTGATTTGAATGGTTCAGCCGCTTGCATATATCCACCCAACCGCACAGTGTTCTGCTCCTGCAGGCATCACCAATGCCAGGTTCATGGCTGGACGTGCGGAGCACCTGGTCCCCAGCATGCGGAACGAGTTTTTTGCCGAGGAGCTGTGTGCAGTCGTCAATCCTGGACGTGGGGGACTGAGTAAGTCTCACTCTTGTCAAGATAGGCATCTTCAATGGCCGAAACTGGAGGGTGTCGGATCTCCAAAGTAGTATTGTGGCCAGCTCACAGGAAAATTCGGAGAGTTATAAATGCCTGCTCTCAGTGTCAGTGGCTTGCCATTCAACTCGGCGTGCACGGCTGAGTGGGACCGACTTCAAACGAATGCCAAAAGATTGTTTTATGAGCTCCGATGCCATACTTTACTTTTTGAACACGGTGAGGTGAAAGAGCTTTTTGTGAAAATAATAGTCATGTGCAAATAGTGGATGTTGAGTTTGAAGCGTGTAGTGGTTTTGGTCGAATATTTTCAAATGGAATACCGGTAGTTTCTTTAAGCCATCCACTACTGTTGCACCGTGCTTAAACAAAAATCTAGCTAAACTCGTGAAGGTTGTTCCCAAGCTTCCACTTGTCCATTCATAAGCTAATTTTAATCTCACTGTATGAACCGTAACCTCAAGGTTTAATGCCTTGGGATGGCGAGTAAACAAATTTTACATAGAATGAGACCTAGAGAGGTGCCCAGTTATACCTAATTGAGTGGATTCACAAACCTCGCTATGTGCAAATGTTCTTTCTTCAATCTCAAATGAAAAAAAAAAAAACACATTCACAAAGTTTCCGCATCTTTTTCTGCAGCAGGTTATTCCATTGAGCACACTTTTTACAGAGCATCAGTGCACCGTGGAAAAGCAACACCCGCAGTGATGCGATTGCTGCGCCAATTGCGCCAAGGGGCTAATCCTGCTACATTTTGCCAAGATATGGGTAATCTGCGCCAAGCCTGCCCCAAAGGACCAATTTTGGTCGCCTTTCTAAACCGAAACTAGACTGAGTACCGCAATTGAGCACGTGGTGAGCTAGGTGGCGCAAGCGGCCACCCGACACAAAGTACCCTGCATCAATCGTTCATCCGGTCTTGCATGGTTTTCCCGTCAAGTCTCGTTCGGCGCCCTCATCGTCTCGCTTTTTTTTTAAAATTTTTTATTATTATTTCTTTTTAACGATAGACGCGGGCGTGTGCGGCGCTCCGACGCTAACGTGCTGGGGTACCAGCCATGCCGTCATGCTATGAAACGAAACCACGTTTTTGCACGGCGGGAGTTCCTTTGTGAGCTGAAGCACTCGCTCTTGAAAGCAACGGCCGTGGGAAAACTATATTTGGTCCCAGCCTGCAGATATGGCGCTTTCTAAAATGAAACTAAATACCGCCGCATGTTCATCAACATTCCTGTTCTTGTTTAATATGCTACTACGAAAATCCCTCTTTAGCTCAAAGACTTCTGTGTCGAAGTATTGATTACCTAGGTTTTTCTCGGTGGGCTTTCTTTCGGGAGGGACCCCAATACGTGAAAAATCTGCCGCGAAAGAAAGTTGGTGAAGGGAAGTGAGCTAAAGAAAAGAAGGCAATGTCTGCATGCTGAACCCGCACAGCGCGCTTGTTTGTCTTGAGTTCAGTCGTTAATCACGAAGCGCTCCAAGAACTTTTTGACCCTGGCTCGTGATGTCTTGCATCGATGTGCTCAGGTTCTTTCCTTTTTTTTTCCTGTGTGTTTAGCTTGTACCTCGCCTGCCGGCCTGGCAAGCACGTGCCGCTGGACTGTTTTTTGTCGTATGCTGGACAGTTACATTTTGCATACAATTTTGGGGACCAGTTGGCGACAGAGCGGAGTGGCATGGTTTCGATCGAACAGCCATCTCCGCTCGCGGGACAATTTTGCATTGCACTGCAGTAGTTATGTGTTTCATCAGTTGGAGACTGCTTTCATTTATTTTATCACAAGTCAACCTAATGCTGTGCTATTTATACTGAGCTGGCCATTTTCAAATAAATTTTAATATGGTGCACTTTGGTTTTTATTTACCCTCTAGTGGGTATATATATACGTATCATTTAACTGAAGCATTGCAAAATGTGTCATGTCATTGGCATTTCAGTTAAGTGTTGAAAGACTCCCAGGTGGTCTAACTTGACTATAATTTGTTTATTGTGGCAAGCAAAGTGTCCTTGGTTTGTCCAGCACTTGAAACAAATATTTTTTTTAAAATGTTTCTAAGAATATCTGCTCCAAAAGCCACTTTTGCTGCTCCAAAGCACTATTTTAGCTGCTCGAAAACACTGTTTTGGCTGCTCCAAAAGGTGCTCCAAAACGGCTTAGGCCAATCACATCACTGCACGCGCAAAGCTTTGGCTTCCATGGGTGTTGTTTCTCCGCAGCACACCTATGCTCGATAAGAAGCACACTCGACGGCGCTAACCCGCCGCGGTCAACACTTGGAAAAATATGAATATCGCAGTTCATCTCAAAGCAAATATCGAATAGTGTAATATTCGAAACTACTATTTGAAATTTTGAATATCTGCACAACACTAGAAAATAACTGATGATGATTCGCGTGGATAAAAATTTGATTCGAAGACTTTGTTACTTACGGGACAAAGGTGGAGTGACCATATCGACCACCCTAGCATGATGGTATTTACTAATTCTCAAAGGTTCCACAAAAATGCTAAGCCACCTCTTTTGCCTAGGTATTGCCATATTTTGCGGTCTATAAGTGATGCCTCTTGCAGAGATAGCTGTTTGGGCTCTTCCCGCCACTGGAAATAACGTTTGTTGTCGTCATAGTCATAGTTCTTAAAGGAGCTGTGCAACAATTTCAGGGCTTTGCTTAAATAATTGTGGAAGTTGATGCCTGACACTTCTGCAGTGAACTACAGAAAACAGATTTTGCCTGGATACCCTAGTTTTTATTTAAAAAAATGAAAAAGATCCAGGTTTTTGCCGCCTCTCAACTCGTACATCGTCTTCCGGGTCACGTGCGCAGTGACGTCACTCGAGTAGGCGCGGGGTTCCGGTAAATTCCTCTCTCTAACGCCATCAGTGAGCGGCGAGAACTCATCCGCTCACGACCACGTGACCGCGTCACCACATGCTTGCGACACGCGATCAACATGGCCACCGGCTGCTGGAGAGGCGAGCTCAACGAGGTCGAGCTCCAGATGCTGGAGTACAGCGAGTCACTGGGGCTCGTTCCGTACGCGGGGGCGCCGGACCCCTGAGAGGTTCTTCGCGCGGTAAACGATGGAACAGGAGCTTTTTAGCACAAACAAGAGGGCTTTGTGGAGTCCGGTTACGACACAGGAGAACAGAGCACCCGGTCGGGATTGCCGAGCGGCGGCGTTCGAAGTCGAGATCGGCGGAAAACCAAACCAACGCGCTCGTTCGGCTCCTCGCCGCTGCTCGAGCTGACGGTTTTGTTCACCTCGGGTAGATGGCGCCACGAAAACACTCTATGTATAATAAACATTTTTGTCAATGATACTACGTTTTTGAAGCATTCATGTTGTTGGGACGACAATATTTATGGAAAAAATACCCTTTATCGAGCAGGTATTTGCAGAACTTGCTATCTTTTTTACAACTACCCGAGTGACGTCACGCCGCGTGTTTCCCATGACGGCCGCTCGCGGCTGCAGGTCGGGGGATATTCTAATTTTTACCTCACAATTAAGCGGCGAAATCGCAACATTTCGATGAAAGGAGGTGTGTTTTCTGTCATTTGTGACAAGGTGAACAATATCAAAAGCAGAAGATGCCGATTCTTTCAACGTTAAAATCGTTGCACAGCTCCTTTAAAGTTGTAGTTGTCCTAGTAGGGCATAAGGCATAGGGCGCCCGTCGTCGATATTGTCGACTGCTTGACAAAGATTGCCTGCCGCCATTCGACCCTGGGTCTGACACGTTGCCACAGAGCTACGCCACAGCTTTGACAATCTGCTTTATATACGGTATTTGCAGAACTCATATATGCTTGTGAGTCTCGCGCAGTGCCCACCATGCTCCATTCACCCCTAAGCCAAGACTGCTCTGGGAGCTACGTGCTTGCCGAACCAATCGGCCACTCGCCTTCCGTCACCCGACCTGGCCCTCTTTGCTCGGGTATGGGATAGAGTGAGACTACGTGCCGAAAGAGAGGCGTACCATTCGTATAACCAGGTTGTGGCCTCCGTTAAGTCTCAGCTCAGGGGTGAATGGAGTACAGATGGCCACAGTGGCTGTGACATCACGGTAGAAACTTTGTCATTTTTAATTCGAAATTTAATCGGAAGGAATTGTTGACATTAAAAGCTTTGGCAAGCTTTGGCCGGGTGGTGCGAGCCGCCGCCCGATTAAAAGGGTTCGGCCATGTCCATCCATCCAGTACCACCTAGAAAACGGGCCGGTGTATTACATCATTGTTAGTGGATCTCCGAGCCGCCGCAAGCGGCAAACGCGGTGAAGCTTGACGAGAATATGGCGCAAAAGCAGATGCGACAGTTTTTTTTATAAGTCGCACCCCCCTATAAACGGCCATTTTCAGAAATAAGTTAGTGTGAATAAGTCACACTACAATCCTTGATCGATTTTTCGGACTCTGTAAATTCGGACTTACTCATTATCTCAGACATCGATGACGAATCGTTACTCAGCCAATAGACCTTTCCGGAAAATTCGGACTTACTCATTATCTCAGACATCGATGACGAACCGTTACTCAGCCAATAGACCTTTCCGGAAAATTCGGACTTACTCATTATCTCAGACATCGATGACGAACCGTTACTCAGCCAATAGACCTTTCCGGAAAATTCGGACTTGCTCATTATCTCAGACATCGATGACAAACCGTTACTCAGCCAATAGACCTTTCCGGAAAATTCGGACTTACTCATTATCTCAGACATCGATGACGAACCGTTACTCAGCCAATAGACCTTTCCGGAAAATCCCAGGAGACCTTGCAATGAGGGGAACCACGGGGCTGTTCGGATGTACGCTCCTGCCGGCTCGAACGCTTCGTCTATCCTGGCAGCAGCACGGTTCATTCTTTCTTATCACATTCCTTCTTATCATTAGGAGCTCGATTAAGCGAACGGAAAAGAAGGTCATCACATACTCTGTTTTGCTTTCCTTATGCTTTCTCTGCATTCTGAAACCGCAAACTGTTAAACTAATGTCAACTTAGTCTTCGCTTCTTAGATAATTTCATGTGCCGTACATCTGAACGTCACAATGCATAAAGCAGACGCTGGGGACACCACATATTTCCGGAAAGGTCTATTGAAATAGTACATATTAACAACCAATTTTTCGGACGCTTGCAGTCCAAAAGTTTGATTTCTCGGACCAAACATAGCTTACGACTTACGAGCGGCGGCCGCAGAGAGGCTGCCAACTTGGATTTTTTGCTGGCTTGACCATGGGCTTGGCTCAATGTTTCAGATGGGTTAGATAGGTTTGGCAGCACTGTCTTAGCGCTGCCGAACCATCCGCTAGGTGTGCTATGTTGTGCATTTTGTTTGCCACCTCTGCATTGCACATGTAATGCAGAGGGGGCAAGATCCTAAGCTTCGAACCATTCATTTTACTTTTGAATAGCTCATGTTGCTTTTGCCACAGCCAAAGTATTGGTATATTTGTTTTTTAACGCAGAATGTGTTTTATTTGGCGTTCGTTATGAGAAAATCGTCATGAACGAGCATCATAACGAGCATCGTGAATGAGTGACATGCTGGGAGTGTTGCACGCATTAAGGTTATATATGAAGTTTATATATAAAGTTCGAGCTCCCAGTGGGGCTCAAACCTGGGTCGGTGTTGTGGTGGTCACTGTTTACAAACGAGTCTGCCTTTGCCCAGACCAGGTGTGGGCACTGCGCGTGCACAGAAACCAGATTCGCGTGAGGCGAAGCGTCTGCGCATGCCCCGCGCCAACAACAGTGCCGCCGCAGTGGTGCGACGTTAGAGCCGCATGTTCGTGTATAGCCACTGAGCTACTGGCGCAGCCGGTACGGATGGGTCAATGATTTTATTTTATTGCAGAAGGGCCAACGACAGCGGCAGGTTTTGGTTGAAAATAATAAATAATAATGCATAAGCAAATAATAAAATAAGAAACAAATAAAACAAAACAAATAAAAAATTTCTAAATTAAAAGAAAGTAACAAATACATAAATAAATAAATAAAAGTAAGACAAATAAAACATTAAATGGGATAAAAAAAATAAGATTAATAAACAAACCAAATCAAATAAGAAACAGGATAGTAAACAGAAACAATAAGAAAAACAAAAAGAAATCGAAGAAACAAACAGATGAAAAAATAGATAATAGAAAGATTGAAAAATCTTGCAGAAATGAGTGTGGTTTGTGTAGGTCACATTCGGTGCTCTAGTTTTTTTTTTTTTTTTTTTTTCTTGCGCAAGAGGATGAAGCCTGAATATTTCTTTTATTTCGGCTGTTTGCTAATGTTTGAACTGAATCCTCTTGGCTTTCCCAGATTAATAATCTTGATATCTCAGAAATCTGAAATAGGTCACAAGGAAAAGCCTGTCAAACTTTGTCATATATTCCCAAAAAGTTCAAAGTTTGACAGTTCCTTAAAAATTACTCAGCTACATTCCAATTACTTGTAAGGTATCCTGTGATTTTGAGATGTACTGTGGTCCAACAGTTTGTGTTCCAATGTGGAGATGTTGGCACATTTCCATTTCGATCCAACACTCTGGGGGACAGACTCTTTGACATAACAGCTGACGTCGAGACAAAATCTGCGCGAAATCTGCGCGAATTCCAGAATACTTTGTGCACCCCTAAGCTGACATTGCGGTGGAAGCTGCATGCTCGGCGTACCAGTCATACATCTGCCTTTCGCCATGCAATTATGATCATCGTGGGTGCGCATGACCCATACCCACGTGCAGAGAGTGGGGTTCACGTGATTAAAGAGAGGCGATTGGTCTGACGAGCACGTAGCTCCCAGCGCACCAGTGTTGCGGAATGGGCACCCCCATTCCATTCCAATTCCATTCCGGGAATTAGAGCTTTCGATAATTCAATTCCTTTCAATTCCTAGGAATGGTGACACTAGCCCATTCCCACTCCTGGAATGGCTGAATCGTTCTATTCATTCCTAAATTCCTAAATGAAAAATTGGCACTTGTACAGCTGCATTGTGTTTGCGCATAGCACATAAGCTGACGTTATCAAAAGCATCCGCAAAAAATGCTATGCCTGTGCACTGATTTTGCAGCTCACATTGCTGTATTGCTGGGGACTCGTAACTGAACGTCTCGAATGAAAAGCTCAGAGCTCAAGAAATGATTGGTTATATCTACTTGCCAGAACGTCCCCCTTTGATGAAAATTTCCAGAACGCGCAACAAAGACCATCGTGAACGCCATGCTGGGAGTGTTGCACGCATTAAGGTTATATATGAAGTTTATATATAAAGTTCGAGCTCCCAGTGGGGCTCAAACCTGGGTCGGTGTTGTGGTGGTCACTGTTTACAAATGAGTCTGCCTTTGCCCAGACCAGGTGTGGGCACTGCGCGTGCACAGAAACCAGATTCGCGTGAGGCGAAGCGTCTGCGCATGCCCCGCGCCAACAACAGTGCCGCCGCAGTGGTGCGACGTTAGAGCCGCATGTTCGTGTATAGCCACTGAGCTACTGGCGCAGCCGGTACGGATGGGTCAATGATTTTATTTTATTGCAGAAGGGCCAACGACAGCGGCAGGTTTTGGTTGAAAATAATAAATAATAATGCATAAGCAAATAATAAAATAAGAATCAAATGAAACAAAACAAATAAAAAATTTCTAAATTAAAAGCAAGTAACAAATACATAAATAAATAAATAAAAGTAAGACAAATAAAACATTAAATGTGATAAAAAAAAAAGGTTAATAAACAAACCAAATCAAATAAGAAACAGGATAGTAAACAGAAACAATAAGAAAAACAAAAAGAAATCGAAGAAACAAACAGATGAAAAAATAGATAATAGAAAGATTGAAAAATCTTGCAGAAATGAGTGTGGTTTGTGTAGGTCACATTCGGTGCTCTAGTTTTTTTTTTTTTTTTTTTTTTCTTGCGCAAGAGGATGAAGCCTGAATATTTCTTTTATTTCGGCTGTTTGCTAATGTTTGAACTGAATCCTCTTGGCTTTCCCAGATTAATAATCTTGATATCTCCAGAAATCTGAAATAGGTCACAAGGAAAAGCCTGTCAAACTTTGTCATATATTCCCAAAAAGTTCAAAGTTTGACAGTTCCTTAAAAATTACTCAGCTACATTCCAATTACTTGTAAGGTATCCTGTGGTTTTGAGATGTACTGTGGTCCAACAGTTTGTGTTCCAATGTGGAGATGTTGGCACATTTCCATTTCGATCCAACACTCTGGGGGACAGACTCTTTGACATAACAGCTGACGTCGAGACAAAATCTGCGCGAAATCTGCGCGAATTCCAGAATACTTTGTGCACCCCTAAGCTGACATTGCGGTGGAAGCTGCATGCTCGGCGTACCAGTCATACATCTGCCTTTCGCCATGCGATTATGATCATCGTGGGTGCGCATGACCCATACCCACGTGCAGAGAGTGGGGTTCACGTGATTAAAGAGAGGCGATTGGTCTGACGAGCACGTAGCTCCCAGCGCACCAGTGTTGCGGAATGGGCACCCCCATTCCATTCCAATTCCATTCCGGGAATTAGAGCTTTCGATAATTCAATTCCTTTCAATTCCTAGGAATGGGGACACTAGGCCCATTCCCACTCCTGGAATGGCTGAATCGTTCTATTCCATTCCTATAATTCCTAAATGTAAAAATTGGCACTTGACAGCTGCATTGTGTTTGCCGGCATAAGCAGCATAAAGCTGACGTTATCAAAAGCATAGACAATTGCAAAAAATGCTAAATGCCTCAAAAAAGCACTGATTTTACTAAGCTCACGGTGCTGGATTGCCTGGGGTGACTCGTAACGTCCGAAGCAGTCCATCGCAAGGTGAAACAAGGTATGCAGAGACTAAAGTCAAAGGAAATGAGTGGGTATTATCTAGCTTGCTTGCAACCGTAACCCCTTTTGAATGTAAAACATTTAACACAGAAAACAAGCATCGGAACAAAGACCAACTAAAAGGCGAACTTACACGTAAAAATGCAGTATAAATAAGCAAGCGTCGGAGCAAAGCGCAAGAGGGGAAGAGAGAAGTGAATCTCGCTTTGTTTTAATGCCGAAGCAAACCCACATTTCGCACTTCAAAGAGTGCGCGCGAATGAACGTGGCAGGCAGCAGGGTTGGCCACCTGCTAAACAACATATTTTAAATGCATTTAAAAGCCACTTAACTCAAACATCGTTTTCGCTTAATTCATACTATTTGTTCATAGCGGCAGGTTAGCCCCGTTGAGTGCGCCTCTCACCGAGCACCTGCGTACGGCGGGAAAGCAATAGCCACGAAGCTCGCGGGCATTGCTTTTTTGCAGTACGCGGGTGCTCGGCGAAAGCGCACTCGATGGGACTAACCTACCGCGATTATGCAAGCAGTACTGTCCTGACAATCTGCTTTAATTATTCCTGCTTTTTTTTTAATTTTTCTGAGAAGCTTAAATTCGAGATTAAAGAAAGAATATTTGAATATAGCGAGCAGATGTATGAAGTCCCTCGATTTGGATAGCTGGGCGCCTGTTTAGATGTAATTTTATGTCAAATTTGTCATTTATGTGCCACTCCGATGTCGGCATGGGACTTTCTGAGGCCACGGTTCATAGATATAGTTCCATTAAAACTTGTTCCTAACAAACAGTTGGGAACAACCTTTGTGAGTTCAGCAGAATTTTCGTTGAAGCACGGTACGACTGTAGTAAAAGGCCTGTAGAAACTATTCGATATTCAATTAGAAAATATTCGGCCAAAACTACTATTTGCTCCAAACTTCACCAGTGTTTTATGTGCGTGCCTGCCTATAAACAGGCCTGTGCTAAGGGAAGTGTAAAAAATCTGCTTAGTATATGTAGCTATTATATTATAATCCAAACTTCTGATATTTCAATCTAAAGTCTGGCTTCCTGGAGTTTGAATTAATGAGAGTAGACTGTAGTTGTCACCGCAAGTTTTGTAAGTAACTGTAACCGAACTGAGTTGCAATAACTGAAATTTCTTTAGAACTTGGAAAGTAGTTCCGGTAACTCTACAGCCCTTTCCACGAGGCACTTGTTGGTGTCCCCAGGCAGAGCTGGCTGAAGGTAGGGCTGCCCTCATGCAACTGTTCCCACCCCTGCAGGCAGCAGAGCGATCCGGGCGATTCGCGAGTACAAGCAGATTAAAAGGCTGGTCTACATCTCCTGCAAGCCCGAGGGGGTCGCCCAGGACAACTTCGTGCAGTGAGTTCTGGGCACTCTTTGAGAGTCGTTGTGTGCGGAGGGTTTTCTCTCTGCTTGCTGCAATAAACCAGTTGCATAAAATCTCAAATAGCCACGTGCTTTGCGCGATTTGAATTATGGAAACGTTCTGTAAGCTCCTTCTTGCTTTTGTGTCATCTACCACGTGACATTGATGAGGGATAAATAGAAAGGGCGGTGCATTTGCGCGCTTGCCCTCACCCACTCGCTTGCGTTGCCCGTCGGTCCTGAGATGTATATACTACTTGGGTTGCGCCGGTTTGATGGCATCCCATGTCACCCGCTGTACTGTTAGCAGCTTCTGATGACTTGGTTGGCCAGTTTTACAGACATTTAGCTGGAATTATAGTCTAATATTTGGCTCGTAGTCTGCCCAGGTAATACTGAAGAGTATCGCATTGTTTTCTCAGGGCCAGAAATTAAATGGAACTGCTTCCTAAGGCCTCATTCACACAGCAGTTTTTTCCCTCGGCCCGGCGAAAGCGCCGGGCAGCCTTTCCGCCCGGGGGGAGGGTGTTGGGACCGGTTTCCGACCGAAATCGGGCCGCCGGACCCCAAGGATGTTCAACGTCCCCGGCACCGGCGGGAGACCGGGAACAGCCGGCGCCCCGCCCCATCGAGGGACGGCCAATCACAAAATAGGAAACTTTCGCTGAATCTGGCAAATTCTCGAAAGTTGGGTGACCATGGGCACGGCCGCGGGAGGGAGAATTGACCGTACTGTGCCCTGCGGGAGGGAGAATTGACCGTACTGTGCCCTAGCGCCCTATCGACGAAGCCAACAAAGCTTTTTTCGGGAAGGAGCGAGGGCAGCGAGACGACAAGAGCATTGTGTGATGTTTACGGCTCTTGAACAACGGGCATACCGAGATTTGGATTTACCGCAAAGCTGCTGCTCGAAATGGTGAGACCACATCGGTTCCTTTGCGATAAACGTAAATGCGATCCTAAGGAAGAACAGCCGAAGAAAGAAAATACGGTCGTCAATCATCGGGGGCGAAATGTGGCGTAAGGAGTGATTGATGTGAAACATGCTCGCGGTGGGTCTTGTAGTTTTTGTTTCGAAACGTGGAGACAAATAAAATGTTTTGAAACATGCAAGATCGTTATCGGCGACCCAAACGCAAGCTCCAAAGAATGGCTGTGCCCATCGACGCAGATCGTCCGCTACATTTGGTGGTCGACGCCGCCACAAAGCAGTCACAAATAGGGGATTACAAGATTGGTAGTAGAGATCGAGGGAAGCGTGAAATTGCGCACGTAATTAATAGGTTGTACAGTCTTACGGGATACAAATGTTCGACGCAGAATTTGAAAGGTGCAGAAAGGTTTCTAAACTAAATGGCGCAAGCTACCGCCCAATATAAGGGGGCACAGCCGCCAGCATCCATCTATTCACATAGCCACCGCCGGCAGCTCCGTCGCCGCTGGTTCGAACACTCCTCCGTCCCCGCACCGTCCCGTTTTCGGCACGATGCTGGCGGCGTTTTCGCCGGGACGGGGCGAAACGCCGGCTGTGTGAATGAGGCCTAAAAATTCTAAGCATGATTTTTGTGGTCTGTTTAAGTACCATCATCTCCATATAAAGGGGTTAGGACACAAAAAAAAAAAATTAAACGGGCAGATTATTCTTGAAACAGAATGCTCATTGGCTACTTAGTATATACACCAAGTTTCGCAACTTTTACAGCTCTAGTAATTGCAATAATCAAGTAATGAATTTTTATCATTTTCACTTGCGACCAGGGCAGAAGTGAAAGAGAAAGCACAAGAGAAAGCATCACACCATGGAGCACCTAAATTACGCGATCCTGAACGCTCTCTTGTTCTAGGCGCCCCCATGATCGCCCAGCTTGCCTTGCCGTGGTATGATCAAAACCGCTCATGCAACTCAGCAACCCTAAAGCTATTCTCACTCTCGTCCCCGGCCCTTTGTCCTTCTTCCCTGCATGCACCTGCGAGATTGTCACGAACAACGGCGGTTACGGCGAGTTTGTCCGCGACTCGTCATCGCTGAAGCTGGTCGCCATCGGGTCGCAGTCAAAATGACCAGCTTCCACTTCTCTCGATAGCAATCACTCTCATCGCTGCTGCGATCAGTGTCGAGGACTTCGACAAAGCGAGCGATGCCGTAGATGTAATCGTCACAAACCGCAGGCTCGAAACGTAGAATGTAAACGAGGAAGCTGAAGCTCGAAATGCCAAGAGAGCCAAGTCTGTAAGCGCGTGCAAGGGGACACCGCAAGATGGGCAGGTGACGTCATTAACCCAATCACCACAGCGACTTCTTCGAACGAAGTGGATCCAAGCGTCCTGCATATAAATCTATTTATCCACAAAACAATCGCGCAATTTTCGAAACAAATTTAGCAGAAATATGGGAACATCCAATGGGTCCTAGCAGTATAGTTATCTCATATTGTATTTTTGGCATGTCCTAACCCCTTCAACTCCCAGATCAAAGCAAGTGGCAGCCTCCTAGTAATGGCCCTTCAGTCTTAAAATTATTCTTGCCTGTTATCAAAAGCATCATCTGAAATTGCAGAAGATGTTTTCCATCCTCCAGAAATGTCGAAACAGTCGGGGACAGAGCAGAACAACATTGCCTCAACCGCCCGATAGCGTGTCCACAGCGGATGAAGTCGCATTTTCGAATCGCGACCGTCGTCAGTCGTGCCCGCCCTGCACCAGGCAACAAAATGGCAGCGCCCAAGAGAGAATCGGGAAACGGAGTGTCGTTACTCTAAGTGTAGCTTATGTAATGCCTCTACCTGCCGCTTTAGGAGAAAGGATCAGAGTCTGTGACCTTGCACCGATTGCCGTGGGAACCTTGTGGTTCGTTGCAGGCTCTGCCGCTCGACTGGCCGGTCGCGGCTTCTGGGGCCTCCGTTCCGGCCGCTGCTGGCGTGCCCCGTGGACATGTTCCCGCAGACGCGGCACTGCGAGCTCATCATGCTGTTTGGCCGATCGTGACCGGCCTCGCTTTCCCACTTGAAGCCCTCAACGTCGCTGCGACTGTGTTACCACCGCTCGCTGGTGCTTAGATAAGGCGCCCCTTGAAGAAGTGGAACCAGTCACCCGCAAGCGCCGCCCACGAGGCTCACAAGTCATTGAGCAAGGGCTGATGCAGAGCACCGCCCCTTTTTGTCTGCAAGAAAAGCAGCGTTATTTGTGGACATTAGTTCCTTTTTGGATTGCTGTGTGTCTGCATTTGTCATATTTTGATCTGAATTTGAAATTTAGACAGTTTCATAAAGAAACTACGGAAAGTATTTAATATTGTATCGTTAAAACAAATGTAGTTGTCTGGCATTGCAGAAACAAGGGAGGCTTGAGGGCAATTTATGTTTTCCCGAACACGGTTCGTAGAAGCTGCAGATGTGGATACGGACTGCTCTGGCTTGCGCTTTTGGATGTCGGGAGTTTGCGACAAGGCAAACTGAGTGGATCTGTGGGATATTGACAAGCATAAATGTGGGGAGTTTGCAGAGAGAACGGGGGGGGCTTGAAATGTGCAAAGGGAATGCAGAAGACCCAATAGGCCTGTAGTTTTTGAAGATTTCAGCAGCATCCTTAGCTGGCAAAGTCCGATATTTTGAGCTGCTGTTCAGTTGCGTGTCACCACGATCGCCATTGTCGATACCAATTTGTAAAATAAAAGGAAAAAACTCTTTGATACGACGCTGAAGGTTGCCAGTTACGCAGTTCTTCCACTAATATCCGAGATATTTCTAGCTCTTTCAAACACCCCGTAAGTGTGTGTAGACAGACTGGCAGATCCAATAAACTTGTTTGTGCAAACACGAAGGAGTGGACAAGGACAAGTGCTGCAAAGACTGACAGACGCCGTGGATTGAGCGTGATGAACCGCTGGGACTTCGCTGTATGTCGGCATTAGATGGTTGCATCTCGTGGATGCTAGCGGAAGCTACAGCCCCCTGGCCGAAATAAATAAGCCCATACGTAGAGATACGAGTCGAGCACTCGGGCAGGGATGTCCTTTGCGGCCTTTACGGTTCGCAGAGGGGAGGCCAGAGAAGAGCAGCGTCGGCCTTGATCCCTTGTGCTGCAGACATGGCCAAAAGCTAGAACAGTTACTACCAGTACTGATGTATGCCAGTGATATAGTAGTGCTACTGGCGGATAGCAGGTTATTTCCAGGAATTAGTCAAGATCTATGATGCAAGAGGAGACAGGTTAGATCTGGAATATAGTAGTGATAAACAACGACAAGACTGAAGAGCTCCTAATACAAGAACCCACGGTTGAGTCAGTATATCATAGAATGCCTCGGTGATCATGAAAACTGTGTAACTGACAAAGGCGACAGGAATGTGGACGTAATCGGCACTGGAACCCTCCGGAAGCAGTTATGCAGTGTCGAGAGATTTAGAAAGAGATCATGGGTGCCTGGTTCAATTTGGAAATGTAGCCCTATTTTAATGCAGACAGAGCATGATAGCTGTGGGGCATAGCTGTGGGGCATATTTACGTGAACTGAAGGCATAACACAAGTGAATGGGACACATAGAACATAAATAACTCAACAGTTGAAAGTCATCCTTGGGGCCAGAGTAGTTAGAACAACCAACTTTAAAATGGAGGGGGGGGGGGGGGGGGGTTTGGTTGTGTTAGAACAAAATTTATACAAATTTTAAAAAAGAAAAGATGACAAAATGTTAGGCTAGGTGGTGCAAGCTGCCACCCATTGTAAAGGGTATAGCCATTACCATCCATCCAGCCATGGGACTAGCAACACCATGTAGTGGTCCACATGACATACCTGGTGTTTATTTATTTATTTATTTATTTAAAAGTTCCCTCAGGGCCCGAAGGCATTACAGAGGGGAGCGGGTTACATCAGTGGAATTCAACAACATACAATAAATAACAACCTATGAATGCAAAACAATATGTACATATTAGTGAAACGCTGAAATGTGAACATTGTTAAGGCAATTTTTGAAAGCAACGCTGTCAGATATTGATACCACAGACGCTGGAAGGTGGTTCCACGACACTGTGGTTCGGGGTATGAATGAATTATGAAAAGTAGTAGTGTTACATGAAGGTACGCCCATCTTGTGTCGGTGGTCGAGACGTGGTGATATGTAAAAAGGAGATGCTAATAACTTGTCACGCAAAGTATGATTGTGGTAGTAGATTTTGTGAAACAGGCACAAACGGAAAACTTCTCTACGTGATGCAAGATTAGGCAGGTTCAAACCTGATTTCATGGATGTTACGCTGGCTGTGCGGTGATAATTAGTAAGTATGAATCGGGCGGATCTATTTTGAACTGCTTCAACTGCAGATGTTAATACGTCAGTGCCGGGGTCCCAAATTGAAGAGGCATATTCTAGTTTAGTGCGAACAAGCGTTTTGTAAAAGAGTAGTTTAAGCGATAAGGGGGCTGCCGAAAAATTTCGTTTTATGAAACCCAGCATACGATTGGCGTTACTTGTTACGTATTGAATATGAGTTTCCCAGGACAGATTGGATGAAATATGAACTCCCAAATATTTGTAGGTTGTTACTTGCTGTAAAGGAGTATGGTTCAGGTAATAACAAGAGACATCACTGTGAAGGCGAGAAACCCTCATTACCTTACATTTGTTAGTGTTAAGCTGCATACGCCATAAGTCACACCATTCAGATACACGGTCAAGGTCACACTGAAGAGAAGAAACATCGGATTGGTTAGTCACTTCACGATATATAACACAGTCGTCAGCAAACAAGCTAATTGAAGATGAAACACAGGAGGGTAAGTCATTGACATATATAAGGAAAAGAAGAGGACCCAGTACAGAACCCTGCGGCACCCCGGACGTCACAGAAGCTGAAGGAGAAGACGTGTCATTCGCAATTACAAACTGAGACCGGTTAGTTAGGAAGGCGTGAATCCAAGATAATGTACCGGAATCAATACTGAGTTTGCTTAGTTTATGAAGTAGTAGACTATGTGATACCTTATCAAATGCTTTGGCGAAATCGAGGAATATGCAGTCCGCTTGGGAACTTCGATCAAGAATAAGGTGAAGGTCGTTAGTGAAGGTTACTAGCTGGGTTTCACACGAAAATGACTTACGAAAACCGTGTTGGGCGGGAGAAAAGAAGTTATTAGACTCCAAGAAGTTTACTAAATGTGAAAAAATGACGTGCTCGAGAATTTTGCAAGGGATGCTTGTTAGTGATATGGGGCGGTAATTAGAAGGAGAATGTTGATCACCCGTTTTGTGTATCGGAACCACCTTTCCCACCTTCCAGTCGTCAGGTAAACACCCACAATTAAGAGACTGATGAAATAGTTTAGAAAGTATTATAGAAGAATATTCTTTGGTACTTTTTAGGAATTTTGAATTAATAGCATCTACTCCCGCAGAACACAATATTTTTAAATTATCGATTACATTAACAATTCCACAAGCATCAATAGCAACCGGGTACATAGGCATAAATCCAGTATGTTGAAATGGAGGTAAAGATGACACGTTAACGTCGGAAAATGAAGCGACAAAGGCGGAGTTCAAAACAAGGGCACACTCACTAAAAGGCACAGCATTTCCAGAAGAACTAAACAATGATATTGACGATTTTTCATTTCGATTAATTACATTCCAAAACTGCTTTGGGTTGCTTGTTAAAAGTGATGGTAGAGTTACATTAAAATAAGTAGCCTTTGCATTTTCAATAGCACTTTTATAATTATTGGCAGCAATATGGTATGCAGACCATTTAGAGTCAACATTTGAAAATTTAGCTGCTCGAAATTTTTGTTTTTTCTTGTTAGAAAGCCTTTTTAATGTGGTGTTAAACCATGGTGATTGCGGGAAAACGGAAATATTGCGCAAGGGTATATATGTACTAGTAAGATGCACAACCTGCATTTTAAATAACTCCCAATTTTCATGAATTGAGCGTTCCGAAAAGAGCGGCAAGTAATCATCAAGAAAAAGAGAAAGTTCATTGTTAATGGCCTCGAAGTTACCTTTAGCATAGTCGCGTATTTTTTTCTGATTCTTTGGAGCATTTCTAACAGGAACATCGATGACAAAATGTATTAATGAATGATCACTTATGCCCTGCATGGTGCTAATTGAAGATATTAAAGAAGGTGACGTTGTTAAGATTAGATCCAATATGTTGGCTGTTGTATGGGTAATTCTAGTAGGAAGAGTCATCAATTGACTGAAGCTGAAATCGTTACACAAGTTTATAAAGTCAGTCGCGTCTGATGAAAATGGGTGACTGTAAGCATGCAAGCCAGTCCAGACTATATTTGGGTAGTTAAAGTCACCCAAAAGAATGATTGGAACGGAAGGAAAGCGCATTAATAATGAGTTTATTGCGTCATGAAGACTGGTAACGAAGGAATGATTGTTAGATGGCGGACGATAGCATACACCCAAAATAAGTTTCTGGTAATTCAAATGCAAACAAACCCATGTTATTTCCAATTCGCTACTCAGGCGCACACAAAACGATTCAATATGACTTGCAATATGGCTGCGTGTTGACTCCCTGTTTTTGGGCGTTGGTTCTACAGTCAAGGTTCTTACATACCGGGGCAGCTGGCGATGTCATCTTATGGTCTAACGAATGGGACTGTTGTGTTGGGCCTGAATTGGGAATGACCCTCCTTGTTTCAGGAGGGGAGCTGATGCGATGGTAAAATCTCTATAAAGCGCTTAAGCGTCTACCTTTTTTGCGGTTTCCACGTCTCTTGGGGTTCGAGCAAGCCAGCGGACACGGAGAGTAACTAAATATCAGTGCGTCACATTTTAACCGGACGACGCGGAAACCTCCTCCACCTACGGGGGCGACCCGCGTCGCCGAAAGCGCGCGAAATGCGACGTCTTTGGTCCTGGGCTTACTACTGGTCAGAGCCGCTAAAAGGTTCTTTTTAGTCGAAATACAAAATATAAGTCCCGCGAGCCGTTTCAATTATGTATAAAAGTAGTTCTTGTTCAGAATTTTAGATCAGAAAAGAAACAAATGCAGTTTATAAAGTACGAAAACAAGAAATGACCCGTCAACATACCCGCCACCAAGCGATGGAAAAGGCGGCGCATACTAGAAAAGTGTAGTGGGATCAGGCTCCAACGGGCGGCGAGCATAGAAAGCAACGGGCGGCGAGCGTAGAAAGGTCCCGGATATACGCGGTGGCGCGGCAGTCGAGGATCCGACCGGTTCCGAGCGTTCCGAAGGCCTTCGGCGAGCAGCTTTGGCCCTTTGGCGGTATGGCAGCGCGAAGTGGCTCCCGTTCTGAACTGATTTTTACCCCGTGTTTGCTGTTGTTTGTGGTCAATGAAGTGTCATGCCGAATTAGTGCTTAATCGCGCAGCAAATACAATGCAAGCTGCCCTGGCTGCCCGCTTCATACAGCCTATCCAGAACATGCTTTAGTGGCACCCTCTCGAGCAATCGACACTGAGTGCGGCAGCCGTGAGCGCTCGCTGAGCTCACTACCCCTCCTCTAGTTCACGGATTAGCACCCTACATTACGTTTCCCTGGCCATAAAACTCACCTGCACAAACTGCATACCATAAGTGTAGATTTCATACACCTCGCCCAGGATTTTGGGTCCGAATCGAATTCGAAGCGAATAGTGATTTTGGTCGAATAATTTCGAATTGAATAGTTTGAATAGTACAAGCAAAGAATACCACAAGATATGTTTAAACTATAGTTTTATATTTGCCCTTATTTGGTATTTGATATACTGTAATTGTTAATTTCAAGTGTATTGGGTTCGGTAGCACGAAATGGTTGAAACGGTAGGAAGCTTGCACCACCTAGCCGTAAATCCAAGCCAGAGTAAGTGAAACCCGTTTATATCGAACTCGCAAAAAAATGTCTACCAGTTCGATATAGCAGGTAATTCGATATAAAAGTTTTAATGAATTTGACTCTCAAAAATCCACTTTCTGCTGAAATATTACACAATGCAGTCGTCTTGCATCTTCTGCTGCTTTTTCTTCATTGCATCCGCGATAAAAATATTTTTCTACGCTATCGACGGACTCCAAAATGCTGAGGCCGCTGCCTTCTATATTCGCGCATTAGCGCCGAACTATGCCGAGAGCACGGAGCATGTCCAACGGGAGCACCTTCTCCTGCAAAGCGGCGTTTTGCTCTGCAAGTTGGCTTTCCCCTAAAACAGGTGGCTGCGTTGGGGGAAGCCAACTAGCAAAGCAAGCTGGCTTTTTTTTTTTTCTCTCTCTCTGGGCGGCCGCGTCAATTTGGAAGAAAAAAATAATATTCTCTTTTGCCGACGGAGCTGGGAGAGGGAGCACGGAGCACCCTCTCTCCGCAAAAGATATATTTTCTTTTCTTCCGGGCGGTTGACGCGGCCGCCCGAAAAAAAAAAAAAAGCCAGCGTGCTCTGCAAGCTGGCTTTCCCCCAATGCGGCCACTTGCGGTGGGGGAAAACCAGCTTGCAGAGAAAAACGGCGCTCTTTGCAGTTCGATATATCGGTAGCAGCTGCTATTTTTGTTCGATGCAACCATAGTTTCTGCCAGGGGCGGATGCAGGAATTTCCTGAGGGGGGGTCAGGTGTTGGTCAGCGTACCATATGTTTAGGAACCCCCCTCTCCCTCGTTTCACGCCCTAAACTTTACACATGCAGAAATCAAGAGGGGGCAGCGCTCGTCCTGTCCTCTTCTCTTCTCTCTTCCTGTCGTCTTTGCGCTGTTAAAACACTAAGTATGAACCAACTAGCCCACCGCAGTACCTTATTCAAGAGGGGGGGTCAGGACATCCGGACCCCCCCTCTAAATCCGCCCCTGGTGTTTGCCATATGTTATCACTGTAACATTACTGTGCACAAAAATTGTTAGATATAAGGAATAATTCGATGTAAATGGGTTCGATATAGTCGGGTTTGACTATTTAGAAAGGTCAAATAATTCTATATTGTCGAATAATTCGATATTGTCGAATACTTAAATTCGATTCGAAGCGAATACCGAATAGAACAGAATTTGATTGGCTATTCGTAATAACCGAATATTCGCCCATCCCTAATTAGATGTCCTGCCAAACTGTGAACGGCCATGACAATGCATACGAAGCTCAAGGTGTGTGAAGCAAAACATGTGAAGCATGAGGTATAGACCCTTTTACTGTTTACAAAATGCCGCTTGCGTCCCAAGCGACTTACGTTCGCTCTGTCTTTGCAACCCTGCAGAGCTTGCTTATGTCACCAGTGCTAGAAAGCATAAATGCTATGCGGACAACAAAGTTGGAGATTTAACGAAGGCCTTTGGTTGTCTTTAAGGAGACAAGTTGGTTTACAAGAATATTTGAAAAATTTGAACAGATCTCTCACTTCTTGGTTCTTTTGGCATTCGCCTGGAGAATTGCATGGTGGTTAGATGTTTCATCGACGTTTCAAGCAGCGGTGTTAACGTGGGCTTTCGTTGTTTGTTTTATGAACTGGAAGTTCACTGGGACGTCAAAGACTGCAGCGCCGCCTGGTGGCGTTTGCAAACAAATTGGTCTATACTTCATTTTAGCTTAAAGGGATACTGAACCAAAGAATTTAGTGCCCATAATAAGTGGCGCACATTCTTTCCACAAGCCAGCAGCCGCTGGTGTGCGCGAGCACAAGCAACGCAAATGATGTCAAAGACCTTCATTCGCACTTAAGAGGACAGTGAAATGCATGGGCTTCAGGCCAAAGGAGAATAAAGACAGGCTTTTCATCTCTACAAGTGAAAGCTACGTGCTTGTTAGACCAATTAATCGCTTACATTTTACACCAGACACCACTGTGTAGATGAAAACTTTTATTTATTCTCCTTTGGCCCGAAGCCCATACATTTCACAGCCCTCTTAAGCGCAAATGGAGGTCTTTGACGTCATTTTTGTTGCGTGTGCTCGCGCTCACCAGCGGCTGCTGGCTCGTGGAAAGAATGTGAGCCACTTATTATGGACAGTAAACTCCTTGGTTCAGTATCCCTTTAAGTGCACATGATGCTACGAGGTAATGGGACCAAGCAAGCAGCATCAACAGTAGGAGTCACTGCGCCTTTTCTGTTTGGTTCGCGATGGCAGAACACGCACAGAAACATGACGAATGCCATGATGCTGCACTTTTGATGCTGTCCGATTAGTCCCATCAGCTCATAGGGTTGGCTGCATCTGAACTTAACAATTGAGCTGTTTCAATTCTAGCAATATCTGGCAGATTTTACGATGGGCAATGCCAGCTAAGGTGAATATTTTAAAAGGTAATTAGTGGATACAAGGCACGCAAATAGAGCTAAAAAAAATTTATTTATTTTTTAAATTTAGGAACGTCTCCTGCCCGCAGCTGTCCGCTTCCAAGTGCCAGGCAGGGTTAGGCAAAGACTCTAGCTCGGTTCTCGTTGGCATGTCTCCGGCACGGACGGGGGTCTCGAAAGGGGTGCTAGGCGGCCTCCGAACTGAGGGTGGAGGGTGCCAGCACGTGCACCTGCATGGCGCGGCTCCAGTTGTAGATCTGGCCGGGCAGGAAGGGCTCCAGCTTGGCCGTGCTTTGGGCACCAGTCTCCGCAGCTGCAAGGGGAAAGCCACACCTGCAGTCTCAGTGCCTCGAAGACCAACAGCTCTCCATAGTTGGTCACCATTTTGACATTGAAGTTGTAGCCCACCGGAGGGTATGTCATGAATGACGGGCGATGCGGCAGGAATGACTGGGAAAACTAAAGGTTTGATGTGGCGAATTACAGTTAAACCTGGATGTAACGAACCTGTATACAACGAAATCCTCTATTTAACAAACTTTTTCAATTCCCCGACGCAATCTTCATAGAAGCGCTTGTATTTGTGAACTCCATGTAACGAAGCGCTTGCACTGGATAACCTTGATTTCACGAAGTCGCTTTTCGGACTCCGATAATTCGGACTTGTCCGATATTTCGGATTTAAAGGCGGAACCGTGACTTGCCCGATAGAAATAGTGTATATTCACGACCAATGTTTCGGACAGCTTGAAGTCCGAAAGTTTGATTATTCGGACAAAATCGTCGCGAGCGATCAGTCGAGAAGCGGCCATTTTGAATTCTATGTTGGCTGCAAATGGATTGGCTTGGTTTGGCAGCGCTACTGGTGCTACTTGAGTACTCCTGACTCCTACCGCTAGGTGACGCTATGCTAGCCCTTTTTTTCCATGTAGCTGCACGTCATCATCATCATCATTATTATCATTTTGCTTTTCCCACTCTTTTCGCGTCGCCAGTCGCCATTTTGCGCTCGTGGTTTTGCGCCTCTACTTATCTCGTTCGCACAACGCTGGCTTGGACGTTATAGCCCCATCTGTTCTTCTGCCACCGCGATGTGTCATTAAGAAGCGCAGAAAGTACTCGACCATAACGCTAGAAAAGAAGGCAGCGATTCTCAAGCTAACACAAAGTTGCCGAACGGAAACGGAGGCGTCGCCTGAAACAAGGCACTATTTATGGCTTTTTTAAGCCCACTTGGAAGTAATAAAGGCAAGTTTTTCAATCAGCTGATTTTTCGGACTGCTCTATTATTCGGACGTTTTTTCGGTCCCTGCGAAGTCCGAATAATCGGTCGGCGACTGTACCTAAAATGCAGATATATTCTTGTCCAATTGCCATCAAAGGCGAGCAGCCTGTGGTGCCTACCGCGAGGAAGGTCTTGGATGCCATCGATGTATTGCGCCGGGTCGCCGGCTCCCAGGACGACAACAACGCTCTAAATGCTTTGGTGTTCTTTGAGCGCTGCCTTCGCTCGCGCGAAAGACACAAGGAAAGCTTACAGACTTTTTTTCCACTAAATAAATGACGTGGTGAGTTTGCCCATGTGGATTTTTAATTTTCGCTTTCTTTCCACGTGTCCTTTACGAGTTTTTCCGCGAAAACTGCATGTAACGAAATCCTCCTTATAACGAATTATTGCAAACTTTTATCAATTTCGCTATATCCAGGTTTAACTGTAGCGCCAAAACAAAAGTATGATAATGGACGTCGCGAATGTCGGCGAGACGGCAGGATTGAGTGCTTGTGTAAGTATGTTGCCAGGAACTGGCGTCTAGTGTGCTATTCTGCCTATGCACCGAAAGTGGTCTTGAAGTGGCAACAAATGATGTCGCAAAAGCAAGAGTGCCACGCTGTCGGATGTCGCAATCCTGGCGGTCGGGTGTAGAAGTTCTGGAAAAAAAGTGGAAGAGAATGTAGAAGTTCAGGATAAAAGCGAAAGAGAATGCGAGTGTTGCAGCCATCGCGGCGTCCCAACTGGCTGACAAAGCTTTCGTGGACAGGAGAGCTGGAGAGCGACTTGCAGTAGAACAGTCGTCTTCCACATCCATCACCACTGTTGCAACACCGCCACAATCGTAGCTGGCGACAGTGCGACACCTTGACGACGTCATCGGGCAAAAATCGAGGGATCACGTTTTGGGATGCGGTAAATGCACAAGTCCGAGATGCTTTCCAGGTAACCGTAGCGTAAGACTAACTGTACACAGCCTACTACGTTCAGGATTGTCTGCAAAAAGAATGCACAATGGTTGTTGAGAATGGACTCAAACTTTCTAGCGGGGGAAACGAGAAAGAAAAGAAAACTGGCGAAATTCTAACCCAGCACTTCCCCACACGAGAGCCAGGTGCGCTGCCGACTTTGCCACGCACACGGCACAAAATAGTGTTACCATGAAACACTCTTTGGCCACGTGTACGGCATTTCTTGAAGCCCAGACAAAAGCGTGGCCACGAGGCTAGACACTGATTGGATGACGGGTGGGAGAGGAGGAGTGAGGTGATCAATGCAGATTGGTCAACGGGGAGGTCATGTGACCAGAGGGATAGGCGACGAGGAACTCAACCACCTGTGTGCACTGAGGAAGAGGAGCTCGCGGGTACGGAAGGCTCTGGGAGATCGCCAGGTTTATTGGACCGATTAGCAGTAGTATCGCTTCATTCGAGGAACAACTATCAAGTGTACAGAGCGCGACACTGTTAGCGCGAACAAGCGATCGACGGTTTTTTCAGTTTTTTTTCTTTAAAACCAAGGGATGTCATCAAAGTTAGTATTGCTATGGAAAGAGCTCATTTAGTTCTATAATATAAGCGATAAAATTTCGTGCTCGCTAATACTATTTAGAAGTAAAATGCGAAAATGCGCCAATGTCGTGTTCGCGCTAACAGTGTCGCGATGTGTACACACAGTATGCATATGCTAAAACGTTTCACTTATGCAACAGAATTGCCTAGAAATCTGCCACAACTTTTACGCGTGGCGGGAGAGTGTGCAGGAGGGAAGAGACCAAGCACATGGTTCGGAGGAAATGGGAAGATGCAAAATATCAGGTTCAACCGCAAAAGATGCAAACTTCACTTTCCTCTCCTGCTCGATCACCAACTTTAAAAGGGATTTCTTTCGGAGATGCTGTTTCGAACAGGCTGACGACAGGTGTCCCCAAAAGTAAATTTGAACATTTGCCACTAAGTACTGTCTTCATGTGGAAAAGGCACATTGTAGAAGATGGCACCCAGGAAGAAAACATCGGCGGAGCAGTCGTGCGCTTCTCATGAGCAACGCTTAGTAGAATCTGCGTTGCCATTGTCTCTGCCACAATATTTATGAACACTGAGCAGGGTTCTCCCCAGAAATTCTTGAGATCTGTACATCTGACAATTTCCAGGGTGTCGGGGGGAGGAGGAGGGGGCAACTGCTGCAAATTTTGGTTTCTTGGCACTTACTCTGCCGCACAGCAGTGATTTTGTTTGCGGGGATTATGCAGTTCTGTTGCGTAGTGTCACATTAGTCTGCCAAACACAACAATCCGGGGCATCATGAATTTTCAAAGTCCACTTTGTTTTGTCCAGCAGAGGCAAAATATGGAGGTGGGTTGGACATAGCAGGCATAGACATTCAGCCAGACTGGTGGGTGGCCGCCTACTGTGGGGAGAACCCCACTCTGAGGCATGGGAGGTCCAAGACGCCGAGCACACCACTTGGAAACGTGTTTGTGCCGACAAAACTGCCGACTCACCGTTCCTCGGTGCACCCGAAGGAATGTACTTGGAGAGGCGGACAGTGGGCAGGGGCAGGAAACCCCGCACCAGGGGTTTCACCTCCAGCGTGACCGTGTGCTCCTCCGTTTCGTTCATGTGCACCACACCTGCGAGAACATCATGTTCTCTGACCAACAGAAAAAAGGGAACCCAGCAAAGTAGAATCAATAGGTATTTAAATTAAAGAGTGTGCAAACATTTAATCAAACTTCACCTTTCATGGTGCAATGAAAAAAAAAAAAAAGCAATGGACATGGTGAGGTGTAACCCTAATGTCTAAACGCGAAACTGCAAGCACCGCAGTAGGTGTTGCTATCCGTTATGTCTTTGGTGAACTATAAACGTCATATTTGCATAGTGCTTCGCTTTGCTGGGCTATTTATACTTTTCAAATTAGACCAAATTAGACCCAAATTAGATACCCGCTGCTCTGGCGTTAGTGCCAATCCAATTCAGACTTCCGACGCTTTTCGGAAATAAATTCGGAGGATGAGAGCTCATCACCCAAAGGAGCTAGAAGCTCTTTGGTTGGGAATCTGAAGCCGCTGAAAAGTTCAAAAAGTGGACTCACCACTATGAAACTGAATGGAAGAAAGGTGACAACTTTTCGCCGTCAATATTTTCATTTGATGCTTTTTAACCTAAACAGCTAGCAAGCCCTGTATCTGCTCTTGCTAGATAATTAAGGAAAAAAACCTGCACATTGACCTTTTCTTTATACTATTCCTTTAGAAACGAAACCCGACCACTGGGAAACAACTTTTGGGAAAAAGCTTGACCGTCAAAGGGTTAAAGACTTCACTCCAATGAAGAGTGAATTAGAGGACTAGTCAACAGACTATATACTCCGTTTCACCTTACGTTGTACCGCAGCGAAGTCTTCGAAGCCCTTGGTGCACGAGAGCTTGTGCCGCCGAGATGTGCCCTAGAGCAGGGAGCTCGCACTTGTAGCCTTTCGTGCGGTACAACACAAGGTGAAACAGAGTATATAATGGGAGGCAGCTAGAAGTGAGAAGCAAAAATGTTACTGTATTTGCCAAACTATGGTCATAGACGCGCCAGTTTTAGATATGATATTTTATGCTGTGCCGATTATCTACAGCGGTGAATTATTCAAACATTTGTTTTTTTTCGCAACTGTTCGTTACAACCAGATGGGCCCGGGCGGATGTTGGGATCACACTTATCTTACGCAGAGTTTGACCCCTTTGTCGGTAAAACACGGTCAAACTCTCGGTGTCTTGTCTTCGGTGCCCTCGAACGCGACACGCAGGTAGCTGGCCTCAAGTGGACAATGTCAGTCAAACTTGATTTTGAAGACAAGCTACGCAAATGATTGACAGACAGTGTGCAAATGGCCTCTGGCTTCTACCACGAATACATTACTAAGGATAAATAAGTGACGGTAGGGTTCTTTCGGAATTGTGCAGTTACGAGACCTTTAAAACAAAGTGAATTCGCAGCATCCTTCAGACTGGGTACGATAGAACAAGCGAGAGGTGAAGCTTAACTGTGCAGCTTGCTCAGGCAGCCCCAACGGGGATTGTGAAGGATCTTACGAGTGGCACATTACTTTTCGTTTTTGTACCACACAAGCTCAATTCGAAAGCAATAATAAAGCCCAAACAATTAGCTCTACCAACAGAAGGGCCATGTGCAGTGAGCAGAAGAACCTAGCAGAAGAGCCTAGCAGACGACGCTCGCACACGAACGTGGTTTGTGCACGTGCACTTATTCTCGGTCATATCAACGCATCGCTCCGTGATACAGCGCTGACCGGTTCACCGGTCGACTCTCCTGCGGTATTAATATAAAATACTGGTCCGAGGGCAACCCAACCTTCCGCATGTTCCGGTATGGTGTCCGGAACGCGTCACCGACTGGTCTGTTTACTGCGTTCTCATTTGTGTTCCCTCAATTTCTGCTCGACGACGTCATAGAAATGTCACTCCGTTGGATGCAGCAGATGCCTGTTCTGCTGCAAGTCACTCTCCAGCAGGTGAGGCGTCGGCAGCTGGGATTCCGGATGCTGCGGCGACGGTGCCCTTCCCGTTCGCTTGCACCATTTGTCGGAACCTGTACGACTGCCGGGATAGCGACGTTCGACGACGCGACGTGCTGGCTTCCGCGACGCAATTTGTTCCCACTTCGGGGCCACTTCTCGGTGCGTGTGGCTGGTGTGGGACACGGTAAACGCACCCGTAGAAGATGCGTTCTAGCACCGCGGTGCCGGCGAGTGGGATGGGAGCGAGGCGCGGAACTCACCGGCGGTGCGTCCGCACACAGCCCAGACGTTGGGGTCCGGCAGCAGCTCGTACATGAGGGCGGACGTGTGGGCAACAGGGCCCAGCTGCGAGATGCGCACCTCCAGGCTGCAGGGGCACTCGGCGCGGCAGAACTCGGAGCCTGAGTGTGGGTCTACCCGCACCTTCACCGCGTACAGCGTCTGCACGTGGCAATACAGGTCGCGCGATGAAGCGAGAGGAAAAGGCCACCCGTGTTGACGGATCGGTGGAAGCTACGTGCTCGCTGCACGAGGTAACCGTCAGTCTTGCACCATGTAATCGCCTTCCCTGTGTACACCATTGCGCAGAAATTGGAGTCGGGCAATTAGAAACGGGTGACTAATTGGTCTAGCAAGAATAAAGGCTAGTTCACACTGTCGCAACCGACTGTGACCAAGTAAAAAAAAACGGGGTTTTAAGCCGCTCAGAACCCCGTTGCTGCTGCGTGGCGCGGTCGTAAGCCGTTGCAGCAAGAGGCTTAAAAACTGGTTTTGTCTGACTTGGTCATAGTCAGTTGCAACAGCGTGAACTAGCCCTAAGGCTTCCACCGTCCTGTCAGCTGCATGGTAAAAAGTATGTATAGGAGGCGGACATTGGTGGTCCCTAGCTTTACTTTGCGAGAAAATGTGGGCGTTGAAAGTTAAATAAAAGAAAATTCAAGTTGACGAGAAACTGCACGACTTCAGAGAGTCGCACCAAAACGGACACGTCTAATGCGTCGTCTGCTTCCGTTTTCCTTTTCTGTCACTCTCTTTCTCGTTCTTTCTTTCGGAACCACTGATACCGACACATACAATTTGCCGCACTCTGCTCCCGTCTCTGACCTCCTGGCATACAGACCCCGGTCTTGGGTGACCACAGTGTCGACGTCTCCAGGGAACCCTTCCAGGCCGCTTCAAAGGGAGCAGGGCGCTCGAGTGATTGTAGGAGCGTGATTTGCACAATCATTCACCTGTATCTTCTCTGCTATTTCTATGATTCACGAGTTCCTGTGAGATGACCCCGCACCCCAGAAGTTAGCAGAGAAAGAACCAAGTCCACCAGCAATGCCGAGTTTGACTGCATTGGAGTGAATTGGATCGGCTCTCAATTCGATTCTCGCAGCAAGTTTCGGTTTTTGCGATAGGATCTAGTTTTCACACTCGGTCTAAAGGTCTTTTGAGAATATCACTGACGTTTGAAATTCAAGGTGAGGCAACACTGTGTAACGGAAGGCGAAACAGAGAAACGAGGGGACTGTGGCTTTTGGAGGCTGCCACAGAAAGTAGCTTGGCAGCGTAAGAACCAAAGAAAGCGGGATAAAAAGCACACACTTGAAGTTGAAAAATTTTGACCACACCCCCCCTAACCCCACCAAGTGGAACACGGCAGTTTTAGAGAAATCTTGGAATTTCTTTCAATGTCCCTTTCAAGACAAGCAAAAGTAGATTTTACTTTAATTGGTGAAACGAAACATACAATGAAAAAATTGCTAACGATCATACAAAGTGTGATGCGATGAATGGCGGCAGCGGTTGCGCTGTTCAAAAAGCTGCTTTAGAAGATTTGTGTTCAGCCGATGCGCTTCAAGATATTTGCACGCACTGCCTCTCTTGCGCCCTTTGCTATCCTCATGCCACTGTCACCCTCCGTCTACTCTACTCTATTCGGGGCGGCCCGCTTGCCATTCCCGCTCTTCGGACAGACAGCGAATCTTACGTAGTCTGGCCATGTCTGGAGTGGGGAAGAATGGTGTGGTTGTGCAAGAAGCAAAGGCGATAGGGAGAAAGCCACAGCACAGCGACGACGGGATGGCACATGATCAACGATCGTGTGGGATTTTGCATGTGGACGTCACCAAATTTGAACTGAGCGTAAGTCTGGCCCCTTGGTGCTTGAGCAAATGATTTGCAGGCCTACTATTGACTATCGTAACGCTTGACATAAGACAGACAGACATGGGGGCACACTAATGTTTGCTAAGGTGGTTCAATGGTTGCCTGTGCAGAATGTCACATTGCCCCACCAACAGCAGGGTGAAAGACTCTAGTAGCTACAGAGTGACAAGAAGTGTACCAGTAACAAGGGCCATTTGGCAACCGTAAAAGAGGGATGGAGCCCCTGTTAGGGCTCCTGCCTTCTAGCCTTGGGTAACTCTGGAGTACAAAAACACTGTTTGTCAGTCAGGTGCTTGGGGGCAAACATGAAAAAGGAAAGGTGTTATGAACAATAAATAGTGCAAAGGACAAACAAGAACACGAAGACAAGACTAGTGCTAACTCGCAACTGGCGTGTTAACTAGGGATGGGCGAATATTCGGTTATTACGAATAGCCCACCGAATTCTGTTCTATTAGGCATTCGCCTCGAATCGAATTTAAGTATTCGGAAATATCAAATTATTCGACAATATCGAATTATTCGACCTTTCCGAATACTCTGGCATTGATTTCCAGCCAGGTGGCGCAAGCTTCCGACCATTTCGTGTACCCGAACTCAGTACACATCTGGCGACTGATTGCCAGCGACATCACTTCTGCCAATTCCATCCATCCATGCATCTATCAACAGCCAAAGTGGCTTCGATGGCGTGCACTTTAGAGCGCGATCGGCTTTGTTCAGAGCCCTCCAAACTGTGGGAACCCATCGTGTTCCTTCCCACCGCATTGTGCGCTGCTGACGCCATGTGGCGATAACATCGAAGGGGCGTTGCCGAAGTGGACAATCTCGTGGCCACAGCGGCGCATGCCCGAGGATGACAAGCTACAAAACCGATGGAGAGACGACGGTTACGGCTCTCGGCTGCGCGGGACGAACGAGGACGGCTGCCTGGCTTCTTGGGAGCGGGGCTCTAGTTGCCGCCGAGCCGGCGACCCGCCCGGAGCTGCGGCCCCCCATGGAAGACGACCGCCTGGCGTCTGGACCGCGGCGCTTGGATTGCCACCGCAAGCCGGTGACCTTCCCGAAGCCCCTGGACGATAGTGCACGTCGAGACAAAAGCGGCCACTGGCCCGGAACCACAGCTACCCATGGAAGACGTTTGCGCGCCACCAGACCATCGGGAAGCCGACCCAGGACAACGTTTGTGCGCTGCCTGCCAACTGCCCGGACACTGACGTGAGGCTTGCCTCGTAAACATTGTTGGGTTAATAAACAGTTAACCTAGAGTGTGTGTCGAGTCCACCCAAGGAAGGGGCGTTAAAGAACCGCCCACAAAACGAAATTCTCAATCCACCGCCTCGTGCTCGACGTTCGTCAACCCGATTTGGAGCTTTCCGAAAAGGGAGCCGGGAGCCGGGAGCCGGGAGCCGATTTGGAGCTCTCCGAAAAGGGTGCCGCGCGCTTCGAAGCCTGTGGATCAATTTTAAAGACTCCCACCGGAACGACCACGACGTTGGTCACTCATCTGAAAAGGCATCCTGACAAGTACAAAGCCTACTTGGGTTCAGCGTCAGCAGAACCACGGCCTGACCACAAGAAAAGATGAAACGAAAGCAAGTTCATCGCAGTTATCGGTGGCTACCGTCTTCAAACCAAAGCTACAACCAACGGCGCTGAAGGCGAAGGAAATGACCAAGAAAATCGCCACGTTCATCGCTCGTGCCTTTCAGCCGTACAGCGTGGTCGAAGACGCAAGTTTCATTGACATGATCAACTACTATGCCATGCCGGAGTATGTTGTTCCGTCACAAAAGACGTTTTCAAGAACTGTCATTCCAGGCTTGTACGCTGCAAAAAAATCTGAACTGAAGAAATGTATTCGAGGCATCTTCGAAGGCGCAGTCGAGTGTTACACATTGACAACTGATGGGTGGACTTCGAAAGCGGGCGACAGTTACGTGTGCGTGACCGTTCACGTAATGGATCAAGACTTCATGCAGCACGTGTACGTTTTAGCCTGCAGGGAAATGCCTGAAGATCACACTGCAGAGAACATTTTGCGCTTCCTCCAAGCAGTCATTGAAGAGTGGGACCTTCCTGACAGCATCCCTATCTTTGTTGTCACGGACAATGCAAGGAATTTTGTTTCAGCCGTCGCTAGGTCACCATGGTTGGGCCTCCAGTGCTTTGCACACATGCTCCAACTGTGCATTAACGACGCAAAAAAAGAAGTTGCTATCTTCTCTCAGGTTTGTGCAAAAGCAAGATGCATTGTGAGACACTACAAGAGGAGCGCACGAGCTCGTGGGCGACTCATCGAGATCCAGAAGGACATGCACATGAATGCTCTGGAAGTGGTTCAGGATAACCCCACTCGTTGGAATAGAGAATATTCAATGATGGAAAGATTAGTGAAACTTCGTGCCCCTATTTCCGCGGAACTTCCCGAGTCTGATTTCGTGGAGAATTTGAGCACAAAAGAATGGAAACTAATGGCTGCTGTAGTAAAAGTATTGCAGCCCCTGCAACAGGCCACAGCAGAGTTGTCTGCTGATAGGTATCCCACACTTTCACAAGTGATTCCATTGCTTCACTGCACACATGTCGTGCTTCAAGAGCACAAAACCGGAGGTGAAGAAGCAGCACCATTTGCTTACAGTCTTGCACGCAGTCTTGCTACAAGGTTTCCTGCCTGAAAATGTCCCCTGTGCCTGCGCTTGCAATGCTGATTGACCCACGGTATAAGAACATTTGCTACATCACACAGAGTGAAAAGAAATGGGCAAGGGCTTTGCTCACGACCACAGCAGAAGAGCTTGCGCCAGCACAGCAGGAGCATGTTCCAGACTCTTCCAGCAGCGCAGGCCCAAGTCCGAGTGCAACCACTTCAAGTACTGTGTGGGCTGTTTTCATCTCTTTAAGCTCCAGTGCACACCAGGAGACTGCGCATCAACCTGCTGCTGGACTAGTGACCAACTACCTAAGTGCCCCTCTGTTACCTCGCAAAGGTAGGCCGCTGGAGTGGTGGAAGACTCGTGGTAGTCATTTGTACCCAGGCCTAGTCAAGGTTGCTCAGAAGTACCTGGCCATCCCTGCCACGCAAACAAAGAGCGAGAGACTGTTCTCAACAACAGGCAATGTGGTGAGCAGCCGGCGGGAGCTACTTCTCACGGAACATGTAGAGCAACTCGTCTTTCTTCATGACAATCTGTAACTGATAAAAAAAAAGACTTCCGACACAAGATGTGCCACTTCTAATAAAAGGTTATATTAAAACTGATGTGCACCAACTTTTTTCTAGCATATGAAAAGGTTTAATGAAGTACTAGAATGTGCAAGTACCGCAGGAACACATGAAATTAACAATTACAGTACTTCTAATACCAAATAAGGGCAAATATAAAACTATAGTTCAAACATATCTTGTGGTATTTGTTGCTTGTACTATTCAAACTATTCGATTCGAAATTATTCGACCAAAATCAATATTCGCTTCGAATTCGATTCGGGCCCAAAATCCACTATTCACGCATGCCTAGTTTTAACCCCTAGGCTACTAATCACAAGTGTTATTTGCGCCTCCATTGCCATTCCAAAAGACGGGAAAACTCCCAAAACGAACACATCAGATTGTCGGAAATTTATAGCGAGAGCAGCAAACAACACCTGGAGGCCAAATGAATGTTTTGTCTAATTTTCCTGCAAATAGTAGCTGATTTTAAATAAAAATTTGCGGTATGTTTTATGAAAACGAAAATTAGTCTTCAATGATTCACGATTTGACGATTTACAAGAGAAGGAAGAAGTGAAAATAGTGATGAGCAAAAGCAATGCCTCCTGTATACTCTATGCCTGTCGGACGGAGGAAAATACAAGGGGGGCCGCCGTCCGAGAAGTTGCGTGCTGTTGCCATTGCTTCAGATTGGGGCTGCCACCTCCGTTGAAGGTTCATCTCAAAGCATGTGAAGCGTTTGCAATTTAATGGCAGACACCTATTTAATGGCAGACCAATTTAATGGCAGACATGGCAGACGCGGCGATCGGTTGCAAGTGCGCACACAATGCGTTTTTGCGTGGGGAGAAGGAAAGCAGGAGGGAAGGCAGAGATGTTTGCAGACGACCGACGCTTTCGGCATCTCCTCACAGCTCGTATTGCAACTGCGGCCCATAAACCATGTGACCCCGATCGCGCAGTTGGAGACTGTAATACAGGCTTCTAGGGCAGAAGCACACCATGCGTCGAGTGCAAAGCCCCGGCGTTAGCCTTCTGAGAGCCTGTATCACAGAACGATTCCAACTGCTCGATCGGGGTCACGTGGTTTATGGGCCGCAGTTGCAATACGACCTGCGAGGAGGTGCCGAAAGCGTTGACCTTCTGCAAACGTCTCCGCCTTTCTGGCTGCTTTCCTCTTCGCTGCGAAAAAATGCAGCGCATGGGCACTTGCGACCAATCTCCGCGGCAAACGTCCGCCATTGAATTGGAAACGCACCCCGTGGCTTGAGATGGACCCTCTCTTCAATCGGCTTTCTATAGCCTCCCAACGTAGGCGGTGCCATCTCGCAGCGCACACAGGCATTAGAAAAGCAGGAAGACACGACGTCCTCGGGGAGCACTTCCAATGGGCATGGAGTATACAGGAGACATTGTCAAGAGACTATACGTATTTACTTCTTCCTTTTCTTCTTTTGTAGGTGCATTGAGCCTTTAACCGTTTTATGTTTTTGGGAATTTCTGATTGTTGCCTTCAAGATCATATTTACTATAACCACAAACATAACGGGAGCAAAATTTTAAAAAGTCTGTGCTGCCATCTGTTGGCAGAGCCGTAAGCTAAGCCATGAGCGAGCCTGGTTCGTCCAAAATAGTCGAGTGTGTGAGCCAGGGAAAGCAGACGAGCTATGTTCACCCTGAACAGTTTGGGGGTTGCTCTATGTCGACAAGCTAGGCTCGTCCAAAATGGTTAAGGGGTTAAAATGCCAGTTGAGAGCTAGCGCTAGTCCCAACTTCATGTTCTTGTCCTTTGTTTTCTGCACCATTTATTGTTCATAATGCCTATCCAGGCAGACAACAACAACCTCTGGCAACCACGGAACCAACATTACGACGGAAGAAGCGCGTGCACAAGAGAGGTCGCAGGTTCCTCTCTTCTTGAGGCAGACGCGAGTGACGGTGCTCGCCCCTTCTGCCTTTTTCCGCCCTCTGAACCAGTGGCCGATAGCTCGTCCGACTTTCTGAGCTAGCCGGCACAGGTACGACTCAATTCACATCTGGCATGGCTGCACGCAGTTGCAGCCAGCATTATTATATCAACTCAGTTGCGAAACCCAGGGTTCGTACAGAATTTTTGATACGAAATTCAAGGACTTTTCAAGGATTTCAAGGGCATCAGAAGACAAAATTCAAGGAATGTTCGAAGAAATTTCTTCGTTGACAGGAGAGTTAAGAAATAAGCTCCTTTTTGGCAAGAATTTCTCGTTCTACAGCAGCTATAGCCGTTTCCTTTTCTTTTGCTGCTTGGCGAAAACTATTGGCCTTGGCCAAAAGTGTCAAGTCATTCTTCGCCTCAGCATCTTCTGAGAAGCATTCCGCCGACTCGACCAGGCACTTCAGAGTTTTCTGGAGTTTCAACTTCCTCTCATGCATTCCCTCCAGCTCCATTTCAACTGCTTTTCTCTTCAAAATTTTCTGCTCACTGGCTGCTTTTTTCTTGTGCTCTTCCAAAGTATGCAGCGTACTTCTGCCTTGCTAGGCATACAGAGGACTTTAATTCCTTCGACAGTGAAATATTGAGCAGGCCCTTGTGGTTTTCGATAGCATTTCGACAGATCGCGCACTTCGCTCAGAAGAAGTCATTCGTATCTGGTCCCACCCATGGACTGGCGATAGTCTTTGCGTTCCAGCCAAGAAGGCTGGAACTTACACTTTTCACCCGGCATTTCGGCTTTCAATCTCGATTGAAAGTGTCTCACGCTCACCAACTTGATCCTCAACACAGTCAACGCAAAGCAAAAATGGCAATGACACAGGATGCTTTGGATTGGCTTTATCATTTAGAACAAACGACATGCCATGTTGCCTGACGACGCGGCATTTACGCATTTGTTGGAGGATTTTCAAGGAATACAAGGATCGTTTCAACTTTCAAGGGTATTTAAGTGCCCTTAAAAGAATTTTAACGAAATCAACGGTATTCAAGGAGCTGTACGAACCCTGGGAACCGAGATCCGGACAGGGGCTCCTTCGCGTGTCGCCTTTGAGGGGATGCATACTCCGTATTAGGAGACATTATCATCATCGTTGGCTACCCTACTTTGTGCTTTCGGGTGACAAACTACTTTCAAAATGTAAGACACAATAATTTGCATCGTCGTGCTTTAAAAAATATTGCTCGTTTGGATAATACCATATCTACTTGCATGATGAACGTACTCGCATAATGAACGCACCCCCACAACGGGCATCAATATTTGGACTTTTTTTTTCCCCCCTCGCGTAATGAATGCATTTCCAATTTTTGGCTCCGCGAGTCTCGAACTGCTTCCAACGCAGCTAACCACCGAGCCAATTTCCTTTTGCCGCCAAGCGGCCAGGCCGAGTCAAGCCAAGCCAAGCCGCTCTCGTTATGGCTGCAAGTGTGTAGTTGCAGAAGCGATCAACCGTGAAACCAAGCGGCACGCACACCTAACGAAGTTGAGGTCGAAGAATTGCCCAGCCCCGGACATGCTTCGCCCATTGAATGCATTAATGTCAACAAACACGACGTCGTCTGTGGTCTGGTTTTGGACAGTGAAATCGTGAAAGTGGTTAGGCCTAAAAACGGTCGCGTCGCTCTTCTGAGTGAGCTTCATAATGTGCTTTTCCTTCGGTAAAAGGCACGCCGAAAGTGCCCTAAAAAGGTTCGCAATTTAGAGAGCATGGTTACTGTGGTGCGCTCACGATCAGTTGCGGGTGCGCCTCTATCAGTGGAGATGTGCCACAGTACGCTACAGTGTTAAATGCAAAAATTTTACCCCGCGTGCCCCCACCAAATATGTGTAAATTTTTCAGGCAAAAAAGTGTGTTCATAATGCGAGTAAATACGGTAATCAAAAGCTGAAGTCCTCGGCCGCTAAATTTACAAAACCGAGCATTGCTGCGCATGTGACATATTTATGGTAGATTCGCATAGATTCGCCAAGTCGCCAACACAAAAAATCTCTATGTGTTTCAGGTGCGCTAGCAGCAGCAAAGCAAGCGATTCCTGTCCAAAACATTCAGCCAGCAGACGACGTGCGTCTAATGCACTGGCAGTGCCGCCGCTAAAAAAAGTGGGACACGCGTTTGGACACCTTTTGTTGTACAGGGACTATGGGAAGTTCCACAACCGAAATATTCTGCAGCCACTGACAGAAAGAGAATGGCAGGGCATGCGTTACGGACGCCTGTCCTACAGCACGCAGTCTGTGTCCTCTGACACTGAAGCGTTATCGAAAGTAGGAAGCCCATGCTGGAGGCAAAACAACTGAAACTCCTCCCTGCCGTTCTCACCTTGTCGGTGACTGCAGTGTTGTTGGTTCGTTGCCCTATGGGGCCGGTGAAGGAAGTGTGGTGAGGGAGAAAGTCCACGCACCTGGTAGCTGTCCATGCGGAAGTCGTGGGTAAAGGTGCTCTCGATGCGCTGGCCTCCCTGCCCGGCCAGGCTGTAGAGCAGCGAGAAGGAGAAGCGCACGGGCTTCCCGTCCCCGTTCATCATCTCCCAGAGGAACTGTGCCGTCTGCTCGGGGCTCACCCGCTGCAGCACGAGGAGACGGACAACAATTAGGCTAAAACTGCTAAAAACTCCCTATTAGAGAGTTTTAGCAGGTTGTTTTAACACAAACGATTCGTCCTCAAACGCATCAACGACGCCATTGTGCATGCGCGTGCGAGTCGTTCGGGGCGTTGGGAGGCTCTTCTCGTTCGTTTCTCCTATTTCGGCTGCTGGAGTCGTCACCGCAACGCAGCCAGCCCCGTTCACGACTCGGGCAAAAAAAAAGATGGCGGTCGGTTCGGCGACTGACTTCGCCGACCCAGCCGAGTGTTAGGATTAGGACAGCGGGAGGCGATTTGCCATCCTGTTACTCTGCTTCATTCGAGAGTCTCAACCAAATCATTTTGAGGACTGCTCACAATGGTAAGCGATCGTGAATGCTGTAAACTGCGCATGCTAGTAAATTTTTGCGATCTGCAAGCAGACTAGCTGCGAGCAGACGACCCAAATAGTTTCGTCTGCGAGCAGACGAAACTATTTGGTTCGATGGCACACAATGTGAACGATCGTTCAAGTTCGAGATGACGGAGACACACCACATACCTTTACGGTCGTTCAGATACTTTTTACTCTATCTAGCTTGGCAGTTCTTGAAATTCCGACCGGCAAATGTTACGTCGGCCGTCTTGTTTACATCAGTCGTACGCCGGAAGCACGAGCCGCCGCGGATTTACACGTTGCAGAATGTTTCATGTTTACTAGAAGAAGGCGCCACCGTCAAACACAATCATCATCATCGTTTACATGGTTGCGCCAGTCTCACGATTCACTAAAATATGTCAAATTTCACGTAAGGTTTCACGGAACGGACCAGCTGCACCGTTCGTGATTTCGGAAGTGTATGCTCGAAAAAAGACTCGCTAAAACTCCCCTTTTCCCTCTGTAGAAGACGAGCTTGGAGAAACTTGGTGCCCTGGCTGAGACTATAAAAAGGGTTGGCCGTCCCCATTCGTAATTTCCTGGGGAAACTGCACGAGCCGTCCGGAGGTAACCCTTACGGTCAGGGGCGGATTTAGAGGGGGGGTCCGGATGTCCTGACCCCCCTCTTGATTTCTGCATGTGTAAACTTTAGGGCGTGAAACGAGGGAGAGGGGGAGGGAGTTCCTAAACAAATGGTACGCTGACCAACACCTGACCCCCCCCCTCAGGAAATTCCTGCATCCGCCCCTGCTTACGGTACCAAGAAACAATTTTACGAGGCTTTGGCAGCATCCCAATGGCTGGAAAAGTGAAAGCGAAAACAGTGCAGCAGATTCCATATTACCTTTTGGGGTTTTCATGTACAAGCTCTGGTGGGTCGGAATTGAAAATCCTAAAAATTTACCGATAATTAGGTATCAATAATCTGCCCTATGTGCTTGGCAATCAAGAAAATCGTAGAATCTATTGTTTGCGTGCAAGTTTCACTATTTCTATGACTGTCCAGAAGGCCAAAAAAGTGCTTGTAATCTAAACTTACAACTCGGGTTCTGTGCTTTTTATGTTATTTTTTTCGAAATCCGCGCATGGTTTTTGCCATTTATTTTCCTCAATATAACTGAGGACATAATTCATAGCTTTTTTGCACCAATGGGAAAGGTGCCCAGTCATATAAACAAAAGGCGAAATTATACAACATGGCACTGCATTCAACACCCACATTTCTTTAACCTCATTCAAACACCATTACAATGAATTCGGCGGGACAGGCTAAAATTCATCCACCGGAAAAAATTCATCCTCCACACGAGTGATGTGAAGCCAGGAGGCAACGTAGAGCAGGGTCTCTGGCCGGCAAGATGCAACACCCTCTCCTTAGAACCGGGGCACCCTCTCCCCATGTGCTGTGGGTGGAACCCTCACCAGCAGCTGGGAGCTGGAGTGCAGTGGCTTGAGGAAGACCTGCTGGTTGTCAGTGGCCACCAGGCTGGCATTGCCCACTGTGAAGCACTGGCTGGTGAGCCCCTGCAGGGACACCTGCACATACTTCCTGAAGGGAGTCACAGGACACGCATCACCACCCGCCCGTACTTCACCCTTGCTGAAAGCAATGCCGGCTTAGGGACAGGAAAGCACCGTCCATTGCACAATCTTTGCCTAACTCCACAAAGATCTCGGAAAAAAAAGAATACAGTCGCCGACCGATTTTTCAGACCTTGCAGAGACCGAAAAAACGCTAGAATAATAGAGCAGTCCGAAAAATTATCAGATTAAGAAACTAAAAAAGCCATAAATAGTGCTTTGCTTCAGGTTAAGCCTGCGCGCCTTGTTTCAGGTAACGCCTCCGTCTGCGTTCGGCAACTTTCTATTAGCCTGAGAATAACTGCCTTCTTTTCTAGCGTTAAGGTCGAGTACTTTCTTCGCTTCTTAGCGACACATTGCGGCGGCAAAAGAAAAGACGGGGCAATGACGCCCAAGCCAGCGTAGTCCGAAAACATGATTCACAGAGACAAGATTGAGATGTGAGGCGCAAGTCTACGACTGCAATGGCAGATGAACAAAGCAAAATGGTAACAACAATGATGATGATGATGACGTGCAGCTAGGGAAAAAAAAAGTACAGTATCACCTAGCAGTAGGACTTAGCAGTACTCAAGTAGCACTGCCAAACCAAGCCAATCCATGTGCAGCCAACATAAAATCCAAAACGGCCGCTTCTCGGTTGTGTTTCCTAGAGCACTTTATAGCTCCTTCGGAGCAGAGTAGCACAATCTAGAACGCCATCTGTCGGCGACTGGCTGCGAACGCCTGGAGGTTCCAACTCCAGTCACAAATGCATGGGGAACGTGAGGAAATAGTTTTTTCTCCAATATTTTTGGGATGTATGGAATGACAATAGTTTTTGACATAATAAAGGAACATTTTACAATAATTTGCGCTAAGTTGTGTGCCACGTAAGAACGTAAATAAAAAAAAAAAATTGCGGTGGCTTAACTCGGCTATGCCAGGATATACGTAGCGTGAGCTTATGCGCACAAAATGAGAGGCGCTATCAAGCGGCTCCGGTGCAGCATCAGACTTGGCTACTGCGCAACGGAGGCGCACAGCTGGGCACGCGGCGGCACCAGTGCGTCTGCTGCGGCTATCACATCACTCCTCTGCAATGCGCAGACCGGCGAAGCGCGCGCGGTGGCGGCGGAGCGAGTGGCGGCGGCGGAGCGCGCGGCGGCAGCGGCTCTGGCACGCCAGCTGTGCGCCGTGTGACGTCACTGCTCCTCGCACATGCACAGACTGGCTAGGCGCGCGCGGCGGCGGCGGCTCTGGCGTGCCAGCTGTGTGCCGTGTGACGTCACTGCTCCTCGCGCTTGCGCAGCACGGCTCTTTGAAAGCCACACGAAACTGCTCAACCTCGGCCAGTGTAGCTCACGCTACAAAATTACCTGAACGGCATCACGGAGAAGACCACGCGGCGCAGTGGAGGACGATCGCTCGAAAGCAGCTAGAAGCAGCAACACTGGTTCATCGGCCGCTTCGGCCTCTCCAGCTCCAGCTGCTCTGGTTCGGTTGCCAAATATTGTAAATATTATTTTTAATCAAGTAAACTATGTGTGCGCAAAGGTTACAAGGGCTCCAACCCGGCTTGGTAATGTACAATTGACTGGAAATATTTCAAATGGCATAGAGTTTCCAGAATGCTTGTATTTTGTTGGTTGATTAACGTAGAAGTCTGGGCTAGTTGGTAAGACATAATAAAAACAAAACAGCGCAAAGACAAGGACGAAGTAGAAGGAACAACAGGACACAGCGCTGACTTTCAACTGAAGACTTATTCGTGTAGGCATCTGTTATAAATAGCAAACATTCCACCCGAAAAAATCACGTGACATGCTATATATCTTTTGTGTTTTTTCCTTGATTTTTTCGGGTGGAATGTTTGCTATTTATAACAGACGCCTACACGAATAAATCTTCAGTTGAAAGTCAGCACTGTGTCCTGTTGTTCCTTCTACTTCGTCCTTGTCTTTGCGCTGTTTTGTTTTTATTTTGTTGGTGTTTGTTGACTACTTGTTCGCATTTCGACAAACGTTCTACTCATACGTAGCTTTGCACTACGGTTGCTGCTTGAAACGTAATTACACAGCTGGAGTTTCATTACGCTCGTGGAAGTCATTTGGCGAGCGGCATGGAGCGCTCAGAGTACTGGCAGTGTCAAGGCCAAGCATTCATAGGCTACGAATGCTTGAGCAGCACTTGTTGACCCTGTGGGAACGAAGCTGCCGTGGCGGAACTGGTAGAGCCAGCTTTTCCGACGCTTGCGATTTGCTTTTCCTTGTGGGATCCTGAAAAGCTGTTTACCTTTTTCAGCTCGGTTGCAACCTGTCATGTTTGGGAAGCTGCGCTATGCAGAATAAACCCTAGTTGTGAATCTCTTCGTAGCCGACAAGTTTTCGAGACTCGATTTCCTGATCTCCTCGATGCTGCTAGACGTGCGTCGACGGTCTCTCACGCTGTTCGAAAAGGTGTGAAAAAAAAACGTCACACCGTTCACGTAACCCGCTCTGGCCAACCCAAAAAGTCCATCTCCGCTGCGTAAAAAAATTGTCTACTTCAAACGCTTTTGCCTTGGAAATTGCCTTCTCAAAATTTTCATACGCATCCAATATTATGAAAACTTTGATAGCATTTAGTGCTTTACCATCTTCACGACAGACTAGTTTCGAAAAGTGCGAACTTTGCGTTTATTTTCTAATCTGCCGTGTTTTCGATGTTGTGTCGATCTTCATGTGTTCTCCCATAGGGCGGGCGCCTCCTGGAATTGTGAGTACCACGTGACTCGCGCCGACCTGCTCTGTCGGCCATGTTGTCGACACAAGACGCTGATCAAAGGAGTATGTTACTCTGCTCTGAAGGAGCTATTAGTGCTCTAGTGTTTCCCGCTGATCGCTCGCGATGATTTTGTCCGAAAAATCTAGCTTTGGGACTTCAAGCTGCCCGAAACATCGGGGTCGAAAATAGTATGCACTATTTTTATCGGGTAGGGCACGGTTCCTCGTTTAGGTCCAAAATATCAAACAAGTTTGAATTATCGGCATCGGAAAAATCGGTCAGCGACTGTAGAAGTGCACTGCATTTTTGTTTTGACTAGAAACACATTAAAGGGAAACAGAAGCAGTTCTGTATTTCAGAAAAAAACACTTGACTTTATTTGGCCTCCAGGATTACGAGTACATATCAAAATTATATTTCAGATTAATGCGCCAAATAGCCACAACGGCGCTTTCAAAATAGCGCCGAAGCCCCTCCTTCCTGTTGTGTTCAGTGCGAGGATGGTATCATGACGTAATATACAGAGATCTCCAGATTTCTGTGCTTTCCACAAGCCTTACCCGAGCAGTCAAAAGCGCCGCACGCGTTCCCTCACAAGCGGCACGCATGAGACAGCTAAAACCTCTGGGTATGACGTCATGCCTGGCGGTCGGTTTTTAGGTTTTTCTCGTGTCTGTCGACACGCTCGGGTCAAATGCTCGTGATATTCAAATTCACAGGACAAAGATACGCTAGAATTCACCTTTAACTCGCTTTTTCGAGAACCTCTTCGGATTCCTTTCAACAACCTTCAGTAATGTGTTGTCCAAACTGCAGCAAAAATTGTTTTATTGGGGTAGTGCAGCGGTTCCCAAAGGGGGTATGGACCCTTTGGAGGCCCCTGAAGACATTTCTAGGGTACACGAAGGCCTCGACCGTCAATCGAGCCGAGCAATAAAATTACAAATTTTTCATTGATGCTGGCTGTTCCACAATGCTGAATAGACCAAACTATGCCTGCCAGGTGAGTAGGGCTGATTATTTTCTGTTTCAAAGCTCCAAAGTTTTTGCACGCAGTAAGTATATTCCATTTACACTTTTGTTATTGTAATTGTTCGATACCCCAGTGGATGTGGTCCCCCATTGCTTCCGCTGATCCAGAAGGGATTCCTGAAACATCGCCGGTTGAGAATCACTGGTGTAGTGTGTGGAGTGTGTCGTATGGATCTTTCTTAGCAGTTTCCTGTAATGCCCTTCCTGTAATGCAGGAGCGTCACACGGGAACTCGCAAGTATAAACTGTTACCGAAATCGCCGCGCAGATTGTTCTTGAAATGCAAAAGAATTTTGCACAATTTTGTACCGCGTAAAACTTTCTTTATTAACCACTCTTTAGGAACCGCTGTGAAAATTCTAGGAATATTTTTGTCTTGTCCATCGAGTCTTATATTACATTTTAAAATCAATTCATAGCAATTTTCTGATCTAACTGTCTACTTGATGTGGACAGGCCTCCCGCAAACAACCAACGATTGTTGTTGTAACATTACTGCAATTCAAATGTTTTTTTTCTATAATATAGAGATAGAAACATAATATGTATACCATAATATCCCGAGATAGCCCACCTTAAAGCGATGAACCAATCGGATAAAAATAAGGAGTATGTTAACTTTCGGTGTGCGATTGAGAGAAATTTAAAAAGTGCTATTTTTGTATTTTGTGACCTGCCAAACTTGTTTTCACATTGAGGAGTAATGGAGCATAGACAACTGTCCTTCCCAGTCAGCAATGTTTGCTGATCTCCCACTGTAGCTAAGTAAGCCTATTTTGGCCGATGTCATCATTGGCCAGGGCATCGCAATTCATTAAAGTGAGCTATCTTTCGGTGTTTTTGTTCTTTGTAAGGGGAAGCATGAACTAGCAGGGTCAAAACTGGGGTGCGCAACATAACCGAGGTAAAAGAATGGCAAATAAAGGGCCTCAGTCTGCTCCCACGTTAGCACTGCAGAAGGGGTATGTGACAACAAGAATGTCACGTTCCACGCCTGCTGGAGTGCTAGCACTAGCAGGGTTTTCTTTCGGACACGCTATGAGCGACTATGTAAGCAAATGGGCCTCGTGGGGTTAGACACATTGGGTGCGTTGAGTTAGTGAGCTCCAGACTCTGGACACCTGCACTTGAGCGCGCGGGTTCGGAGCGTAGCTTAACGACCTGACTTTTTTTCGTACCGAGGAGGCATCCGACGCCTACTTTATGTTTCCGGTCGTGACGTGCAGCTAAATGGAAAAAAGGGCTAGCATAGCGTCACCTAGCGGTAAAACTAAAGAGTACTCAAGTAGCGCTGCCAAGCCAAGCCAATCCATTTGCAGCCAACAACATAGAATTCAAAATGGCCGCTTCTCGATGGTGTTTTCCGCCGATCGCTCGCAACGATTTTGTCCGAATAATAGAACTTTCGGACTTCAAGCTGTCCGAAACATTGGTCGTGAATATACACGATTTCTATGGGGTAAGTCACGGTTCCGCCTTTAGGTCCGAAACATCGAACAAGTCCGAATTATCGGAGTCTGAAAAATCGGTCGGCGACTGTACTTTTAATGTTTCCGGTTCCGGCTTTCTGGCGCGCGCATAAACATGGCTCCTGTCACGTCGAAACTCGAAACTCGTTAAGTGTTTGTTCGACGAAGACTTTGATCAAATAAGTGTGCAGAGATGTCGGCAACAACAAGAGCTTGCATTTGTACTGCACGCTGTTGGTGCAGCGATTTAAGGTACGCCGAATGTCTTCTGAATTCCCAAAAGGATTTAAAGAATGACGGCTGAATGGCCGAATTCATCGGCTCGCGTGATCCTGAAATTGTGGTAAGGCACATGAAAAATTTCGACAGGCATTTGAAGGATGTATGCATACCTGTCTACACCAGCATATTTTACGAACGCATGAGCTGCCAAGTGATCGCCGTTGAAGTATCCGAGACGTGCAAGACTACCGCGAGACTGGCCGCGAGAGCGAAAACGCCATCACCTTACCGGAAACAGACCTGTTCGAGCTTTCACGCACCATCTCCGACGACGGGGCTCGCTCCATCACCGTGCGCCAGAAATGAGACTATGTCGTTTAGTTTATCTGGACTGCACACCGATCGCTGGAGTGCGCTTGAGCGCATTAACTTAATGCACCTATTATATACGGCTTTAAACTATGCGTAATGCTGGAACATGTCACTTGAACATATCAATCTTTTCGTGGAATTCGGCCGATAAATCACATTCCGCATTAAAAAGCCAGCTCGTGGCAAGAGACAGGGCCCACCTTTGGTGGCAGGTGTGGAGCCTGTGGGAGCACTCGAAGGGTGGCAGGAAGTGCAGCTGCACCTGGGCATTCGCCTCCAGCAGGGACAGCGACACCTGGTGGCTCAGGGCGTCCCTGGACACCTGGGCCAGTAGCTGCAGCTCCACGCTGGCACTCTGCGAGGGCTCCAGGGGCCCCACCGGGACGCTCGCCTCGGTCGTGAACTCCCCGCCGACCACCTGCGGACGACGCTCGCCGTCAGTCCGGCGCCTGGAACGTGTCTCCAAACTATGTGTTTGGCGTCTCATACTGTCCCCGCATCTAAACAGGTCCCGTACAGCAGCAAATCATGTTGCAGGAGCCAGCACAGTAGTGATGGAAGCGACATTTGACCTTTTTTAGCAGGTTCTGTAGCAGGTAAAATATTGGTTTTGAGCAGCCATTGATGTTTTTGGAGCAGATGCCAACATCTGTTAGCACATCTCTTGAGAATGAAAAAGTGATTAAATCTTAAAGCGCTCGTCGTATCTACTCCTTCTACCTGTCCTTTGTCAACATTTTGCGCTGTTTTTCGTTAGTAATCTCTAAATAAGTTCATTTATGACAGTGATCGAGGGTTTCTCTTTGGTACTCGAGCATATTACTTATTACCATTTGTGATAAGTATGGATAGGGCATCAAAAGAACACAGTCATCTTAAATAAGGCTCTAGTCAGAGTAGGTTTCATTTACAATGGGTATTAAAAAATGGTTGAAAAGTGAATCATAGTGCAACACTTCATTGGGATAAATCCTCTCTCCTCTCCCCATTTTAAACTCGGTAGTTTGTTTAGCCTGTAAATTAATTTCCGTAAAATGCCAGCAAGAACCAGCCTAACCGCTGACACGTCTACCAATAAAAATATGTTCCGTAAGACTCTAGACTCCACTATCCCTAACTGCAAAAACAACTACCCAAAAATATTATAAAAGCCTACACTTGTGCCTTAAAGGTGGCACTGCTCTTTAGCGGCGTAGGAACCGGAGTTATGTCAAAGTTTGCTGCTCTTTCGATCGACAGCTGCGCAGGAACTAGCGGGACTACCGTATTTATTTAAATATATATAAAACCGTGTTTTCTTTCTCTCTTTCTCTGCTCAGTTTTTTCTTTTTTTAATTAGTAATTAATTGAGAATTAGGACAAAGAAGGTCGACCCGTAACAATCCTGAGCATAATTTGCCTGCCTATCGCACTAAGCCAGGTGCTCCCCCAGGTCAGCCGCTGCACCTAATACTCTGGTGCAAAGCGGTGAAGCTTGGCGCATGCACGCTGGTGCGAGGCGGTGAAGATTGACGCGAGAGGCACAAGAGCCACGGGACTCTGCAGCCACGGAACGAAGGCATGCGCCAGACATGATGATCGAGTGATCTTATCAGAAGTAGTATAAGAACCTGGTTCTGTTTTATCACAGAAGTCGCAATCGGCAATCCTGCTATTTTGCACAATTTTCTCACGACTCTTAGTTCCCGACATCGATCACATCCTATGGAAATTTAGACGACGTTGGCGATCAACCAGACAGTGCATCAACGGCTCTGGCCGGTTGACACACGGCATCAAAGCGCGACATCATGGAATTCGTCATCTCCTTGTCCGTGCTCTTTCATCGGCTAAACCAATAGAGAGCAGCGAATGTCCGGCGACTTGCGCTTTTAGTATGTGTGTCTGCGGTTGCAGGTGTTCGAGCCTTCGACAGTGCTCTGACCTAAGACGAAACAAGCTACACGGTGAGCAGAGATGCCGTGAAATTCATATTTGTAGAACTTTTCTTTCCCCTTCTACTTCTCCGATTAGGGTCGACCAATGATTAAATATTAATCTTTTTGCTTTAAGCCCGTCTAGGCGCAGGTGTGACACACTTCTTAGCGAAAATTGAGTTTTGGCGCAAGATGTAGCAGACTTTCGTTAAGGGTGCAATTTGGCGCAAATGATGCAGCGCTTCCATCGCTGCCGGTGCGTCGTGCCGTCGGATGTCGCAATCCTGCTGGTCGGTGCTGGAAGTTTGGGCAAAAAGCACGAGCAAACGTGAGCGTCGTTGGCATCGCGCCGTCTCCGCTCGTGGCTGCCGAAGCTTCCTTCGACGGTCAAGCTAGAGAGCCCGACTGTCGAGGGATTGTTGGGACAGCAGCCGGCGACAATGAGTGCGACGCCTCTACGACGTCGTCGTTGGGCGAAAACTTAACGACCCCAAACAAGTATGCGGTAAACACGCAGGTCGGAGACGTGTTCCAAGCACCATACCGTCGGTTGCTGGGGGGTGGATGGCTCGAACGACCCGCCACTATTGGTGCCCGCGACGCATCTAAGACTGGTGCGTTCGCCGAGTCCTCAAGTGTGGTCCCTCGATTTCCGTGCAACGACGTCGCAGTTGCGTTGTTCGATTGCCTGCCGCGACCCTGGCAATGGCACAGAAGTGGAGGTGAGTACGGGAAATGCCAGGTCTACTACACTATACCCTCCAGCTAGACAGTTCACGGAAGCTTCGGCAGGCGGGAGTTGGGACGCCACGACAAAGGTGACGCTTGTGTTCGCTCGCCTTTTCTTGCCGGAACTCGGACGACCGACCTGCGGCCAATGGCACGATGCAATACCTCCACGACGTGATCTGTTGCCACTCCGGGATCACTTTTGATGTGCGAACGGTACAAGATGCTGAACGTGCCGGCCAAAGGCGCGTTACGGGCACCATACTGCCACCGGCGAGACAAAGGTCCGAAACTAAACGGTTGCGTCCGTTTTGCACGACTGTCATTACATGGCTCACGTTATTCGGATCAAATCCCGTTCTGCGTCCGTGGTATGGAATCGACTACCCCATGAAGCAAGTGGAAAGGTGGCGAGTGGTGGCGGAGTAAAAACGGCACCACCGTTTGCCGAGGGCCATTTCCTACGGCGACAAGAGCGGAGCATGCTTGCCCTTGTGTGTTCGAAGCAACGAAAACTGGTGACAGTCGCTTTTCCTCGTGAGAAGTGATTTAAGTTTTTTTTTTGTTTTTTTTTAAACTCTAAGATTGTTTAATTTTAATTTGGAGATCTTACTGTTTTTGTTAACTTCAGATTTACTGACGGCTGATCGTAGAGAAAAGAAATTCCCAGTCATCGAACGGACCGTTTCCATGTTTTGTCTTTGCTTGAATGGGTCCTTATTTCGTGTTGTAACTGGTCACCATGCATTGTTGGCTGGGTAGATTGAAGTACCCCTTGGAAAAACTTGGGGCTAAAGTGACCAGTTAGGTACCCCAACTACATCAACAAAGTTATAAGATCACTTCAGTGACCTAATAACTTCGGTGATCTAGCAACAAAGAAAAGAGACTTCAGGGCTTGGTTTCAGAAGAGCCTCACAGCATTCAAATTGACGATTACAATGCGGCAGACTCATGCAATCCGCTCGCGGGAGGAAAAACGAGCTGGTATTCCCCTTTTGCCAACTAGAACCTCGCGATGAGTAGAGCCTTAGCAAATACCAACATGCTTATTACCTACTGCCCGGTAGTACAGTTGAACCTCTTTATAACGAACACTAATATAGCAAATTATTGGATATAGCGAACTAGTCACGAAGTTTGGTTGGTCATGCATTATTTGGATGGGAGTTTTAGTTATATAACCAAACCAAAACCGTGAAATCTGATGCGCTATCGGTTATAGCGAAGCAATTCCTGCTTTTCTTGCATTACAAAATACTACGAAGGTTATTAAAAAGTAGAAAAAATACAAAAAGTAATTTCTCAACAAAAAATTCCCGAAGTTTAGATTGCCCGATGTGCAAAAATGCGCGTTTCGGGAGGTAGCACCACCTATGAACCGAGCAAATAACGGCGGTTGTGTTGCTGCTGGCCTCTATACGAGGCATCAAGAAGCAGTGCAGACTAAAGCCAACTGCCAACCACGCCACTCGTAGCGGAGCTGCAAATGGCGACGAAGTGAGAAGTTGTTTCTCTGGAGACAAAAGTGAAGGTTTTGAGGGCGGTGGACAGCGGTCGGAAGAAAAAAGACATCACTCCAGACTTCGAGCTTGCACCAAGCACGATATCTACCATCCTGAGGGCAAAGAAGAAGATTGAAGTCTGCTATGCAAACAACACCGTCAAGACTGACCGAAAGAGTCTTAGGCCTTGCCAGGACGCGGACGTGACTCTGTTTTCATGGTTTAAAGGAGTCATGAAACGCTTTTCCAACTTTTTCCTGTTTAGCTTTTCTCCTCAACTCATAAATCGCGCATTCTACCAAACAGTTCAAGAAGACGGAAAGGGGGGAGTCCCCTCTTGCTCGGAATCTCGTTTGTGTACCCGGGCACAGCTGCTTTTCCCACCCCGTTCACCCCGAAGCTGACAGTGCTGTGGAAGCTACGTGCTCGTCGGGCCAGCCACACTTTTGCCACGTGATCACGCTCTCTCGCGCATACACACGCACAGAGAATAAGGTCAGGTGATGAAAGGGAGGCGGCTGATTGGTCCGGCAAGTGCATAGCTTCCACCCCAATGTCAGCTTAGCGGTGAAGGGATTAAGTGAGGTCCGGTGCCGTGTGACGTGCGTTTGGGACCGGTGACGCGCTGCGGGGGCCCGGTGACGTGCTGCAGGGACCGCGGATGTATCTCAGTGAAAAAGCAGAGAGCTTATGAAGGGAAGGAGGTACGAAATAGTCCGCCGTGTTTTCAAATTTTCGTACCGAAAGTCAGGTTTTGGACTTTCTACCTTTTTTTCTTTTGGCCCACTGAACGATGTGCTATTAGTGAAATCCCAATATAAATTGCTTTATTCCAGCCCAAAATTCGTTTTGTGGGCCCTTTAAGGACGTAACGGTGCGAAATCTGCCAGTGTCTGGTTAACTTCTTCAAACAAAAGCAATGAGTCTGGCGTGTCTCTTAGGGCATTATGATTTCAGCAAGAGCAGCGGTTGGCTCCAGCACGGGGGCTGCAGGTGAAGAGGCACCAGCCCAAAATCACGTCTTCAAATAAATGGAATAATAGATCCAGCTAACGTCGTTTCTCGTGTTGCAAAGTTATATCCTCATGCTCCGATTTATTTTTATAATGCTGCTTAGTGACAGGTAAGGATATCGTGGTCCGCGAAAGCGTGTTTTTATATCTTAGTGCTGTGTATGTTCTTGCACGAGCTCGATTGCGAGAACGTTCACGTAAATTTTTGTGTGTACTTTTAAAACGAATATTGCATATAGCGAACAAATTTCTGCTTCCGATGCTAGTTTGTTATAACGAGGTTTGACTGTACAGCCATGTCTCGTTAATATGGACACCTCTGTTCCCCTCGAAGTCGTTCCTGACGTGAGCCGTCCATAATAATGAGACAAAAATATGCATACAGTTGAACCCGGATATATCGAATTCCAAGGGAATTGTAAAATAGTTTGATATATCAATAATTCAATATACAAATATATGTTAAATTAAGCTCGAGTTGAAATTTCCTAGCGTCTCTGTTAATACCGAAGGTCGCGACAAATGGAAGCTTGCCAAATAGACCATACAAAAGCGGCTAAATACAGCAGAGCATAGTTGGCGGAGACCGCAAACATTGCTGCGCTTACAGGTGCGAATGGATGGGACCTCCACACGGCATAAACAACAAAACAGGGAAATAAAAAAATTAAAAGAAGAAACGGAAAAGTGAAATGCATAAAAGAAATCTCTTGATCCATAGAAAAAAGTTAAGCAAGCAACAAAAAAGAAAGCTCACTAAATTCAAGCAGCACAAAAAGAAAGGCAAAAAAAAGGGGAAAGCAATAACGGCAAAAGCAAAAGGTAAACCAAGAAAAGAGAAAGCATTGAATTCAAGCAGCAAAAAAAAAAAAGGCCAGAAAAAAGGGCAAAGCGATAACGGCAAAAGAAAAATGTAAACAAAGATAGGGCGTTCAAAGTGATAAATCTTTCAAAGTGCGATTGCACAACCGTTGTTGTCAACACACTCAACTTGTCGAAAAAATTTTTTTTGCTTATTTTATTTTGGGTTTAGGAAGTCACGCAGCATCAGCAGTGTTTGAGGAAGGGGCACAGGCTACTGACAGGAGGCACTCCCCGCTCTTCCTACACGAGCGCGCATGCCCTTCCCCTTGATTTTGCCATCCTCCACTTTTTCTTTTCTTTTTACGGATTTGTTTGTTTTTTTACAACTGTTTTTTCTTTGCGTATCTTCCTGCATGTATGCTGGCTTGGCGGTCTGCCAGCCACGCGAGGCAAGCGATGTGCTCACCACCGGCGCAATCGGATCGTGCGAAAAGCAACGGGCCGCCAGTGCTTCATTCGCTATATCGAGTGTCCCTGCCATGAAAGTTTGATACAAAAAGACAACGCTCCTATACTATTACATGAGATTTTCGAGGGGATGTTTGGACTGTTTGATATAAAAAATAATTCGAAATACCCGAGTGTGATATAACCGGGCTCGACTGTATGCCTACTCAGTTCGTCCCTAAAAATTCATCTCTACACAGTGGGGTGTCCACATTAACAAGATCCATGATAGGTGACGTGACTGTAATTCACCAACAGCAGAGTTTTCCAGTATGGTTTTTGTTGTGCTTTTACCAAAACAGATACTATATAGAATTCCACTATACTCACTGACAGGATGAGAAAGCATAGGAGGAGCTCCAGTTGTCCCAAATTCGACGACACTTTGTCATCTCACGAGCCTCACACGTGCACGCGCAGCCAAAGCACGGCAAAAGGCAACGACTGCACACCGGAGGCTGGGCGTTCGAAAGACATGCCCTCCCATTCTTACATTGTTGGCGACCATAGACGGACGAATTGCGGGGCCTAAAAGAGTCTGGACGGTTGGGACGGGGTCCTTGCCTTGAGTTGGAGTCCCCTGGAGGCCTTGAGGAACACCCTGTCCTCGGGTGCCACTGGGTGGCTGCCAGAGGTCACCACCAGTTGCACCCTCTGGGCCACCCCTGCCAGGAGCTCCCCTGCAAGAGATGGCATGGGTCACGTGGCAAGTTCCCAGGATTCAAGACACGTGGCCCGATGCCCAATGGGGGGGGGGGGGAAGGTTTCTCCAAGTTTTACTCTGTCTTCTCAATTTATCCACTTACCACCCTCCCGTGCAGGCGCATTCGTTTCATGTAACAGAGCAGAATTTTACCATGGGGGGGGAGGCTAGCAAAAGAAATGCTATCACACTTAAAACGAGCAAAAGAAATGAACACGCATGATGCATCACATGACCACGATGAAAGCTGCAAAGTAACCGTGCTGAAAAAAGCTGTTGCATGACAGCTTTCGGAAAGCTGAGCCAGGTGCATCTAGTGTTTCTAGTAATCCGTCTCTCCTCTGCGCCGTTTTGGTTCCACCGTAATGAGCGGGCATCGTCTTCTGTACGGCACTGGCCGAACACCGATGGACATTTTACAGGAAAATCAGGGTGGACAACGTCCTGCCCTTCTGAGCTAGAGAAACTAAGGAGCTTTTGCAAACAATTACTACATTTTTTCTTTTAAATAGCGTTATCACTGCGGCATTTAAAAAAAAAAGTGTTGCCAAGAAGTTGCATTCCTGCGAGTAAATCATGTGCCGAGCTCACGGCCCTGCACTAGGGAAAAATGCAACCTCCAAGAAAATTCTTGGAGCACCAGAGAGCACAATAAAAAGCGCACGGCCCAGCCATTGTCGAGATGCGTGCAGATCAAATACACGTATTGCTACGAGAGCAGAAGGCTCCCGGCTCTTGTTCTCCCTCTGGCTCTTCCCTCTTTTCTTGCCAGTTTAGGACATGACAGAGAAAACAAAAAGCCATTTAAACTTTGTTAGGTTTTTGTTTACTGAAGGACACACTTCATCTCTTTTTGTTTTGGTGGGCATTCCTCGTGCACAGCAGCATAATAAACAATATCCTTCAACAAAGCAAACCTATGTCTTCATTATCTGACACTTATGCCCTCTTTATAACTTGCTCTTTTTTTCTCAGGATACCTATTTGGCTTCTGGCCCATGAACAGCTAAGATTTAATAAACTGGTGACATTCTGGAGTTGGTCTTAAAATCAGCATCTCATCTTCAAATAGAGCTGGACAATTTTCAGAGGCGAACATTATTGTAGCCCTTTGCTATACAGAATGGCTTCTCAAGCCCTGGGTGTTCCCTAGAGTAGGGTTCCCCGAGCCCCCAAATTTCTTTGACCGTCCCTCCCCAAAGTGAAGCGTCCTTCCGGTGCACTACAGTGAAACCCGTTTAGAACGAACCCACGTACAGCGAATTATTGTGGATATCGAACTCACGAAAAATTTAGATAAAAATTCATGTAAAAAGTATGTTTTATAACGAACAACATATTGGCTATATCGAACTTTTCCCCCCAAGAAGGCTTCAAAAAACGCGCAGACAATCGTCTTCTAGCCTGTTCCTTCCCCCCAAAAAGAAGGAAAGAAAGAAAATTCCAAAAGCTCAAGTTGGGAACAAAATCGAGCAAAGAGAAGCGATTCAGAAGGGGAGAAAGCTAAAAGAACGAACTCTGCACGCATGCAAACAAAAACCAAAACCGCTTTCCAGCGCGTTGTTGCAAGGCGGAACTGAAGAGATGAGAAAGAAAAAGAAGCTCTCGCCTTACAACGAACTCATCGCGGAAGTTCGTTGTAAATGTTTTTTGCTATATCGAACTACTTGCTATATCGAACTGATCGTAGCGTTTCCTGCTGTTCGTTATAAACGGGTTTGACTGTATTCAAGCCAGCCTGAGCCATCCATTAATACATAACTATGAGTTAGAAACTCCTTAGTAGTATGTGCATAATCGTTTACAAGGTCTGTAGGCTTCTACATTGCTTTATTGGATCATTGCCAAGACCAGAAGTAGTTCCTCAACTTCCATTCAAGGCATATAACTTTTGAACAAGGCAAGAGCTCCTTAGCTTTAGATTTTTTTCCTGAGAAAACTTTTCTTGGGAAACAAATTTTGAATGTAATAAAGGGTAACTGCAAAGAAAAACAAGTGTTTTTTTAAACAGCCTAAATGAGAGAAGCATATTACGCCACAGGACGTAATTTAGTCGGAGTCGCAACCTCTCCCCATCTGAAACTCCCGCTCTTTCGCCCCGCGCGAAAAAGAAGTACGCCCCGCCCCTCGCTCTTGGATTGACTTGGCTGCGGAGTTGAACGACATACGCAGAGTCTCGATTTCCGGTGCGTACAAGAGCCTTTTGTAGCTTCTGTGTTCTGTGCGAACTGAGTGCAAAATGGACCCTGAATTGAAGCGTCACCTTCTTGGCCCCTGTAAGCAACTGGGTCTTCGGCCAGATGAAGATAAGCCGTTAGGACGGCTGCCAGCAACGAAGACAACGCACCGCCTGAGCCTCCCGAGACTTCGGCGCGCTCGGTAGGAAAAGCATCGGGACCGCCCAATGTCTCAGTCACGGACGTTCGGTGGACCCGGTGCGAATCTCGAAGGACTCCGGAGCGAAAGGACGGGAACATACCTGGACACGTTTGTCACTATGCGAACATCCGAGTGCCTCCAGCCAAGTAGCATTCAGCTTGTCATTGTTTGGGGCGACATGGCTGCTGGAAGACTCGCTGTCGCAATCACTAATCTGGCAGCATTTTACAGAGCAACGGCGCCTCTTTACAGGAACTGACATCTCCAAAAAGTTGACAATTGCACGCGCAAGCAAAAAAAAAAAGCACACTAAGAAAGCAAAGAAAACGCGCTACGAAAGCAAAGAGAATACCCCAGGAAAACGAAAGTAACAAACTGCACTATGAAAGCCAAAACCCCACGTTACGTCCTATCTCTAACAGCTGCAACAGCTGCTAAACACACACTACTTCACTTCAGGAAGTCTCATTCAAGCACCTGGGTCAACAGTTTTTCTGGCTAAATATCTGTAACATGAAAATTCCGAAACATCGCCCACCCCCCGATTCCCGCTGGATGTCAAGCGATGTCCGACAGGAATCACGCATCAACGGCGCGATCTGCGGTACCGATACATTTGAGAAGCGAGTTCATAGAGGGTTCTCGCGTTTTTGTCTGCGATCTGCGCGCACGATATCGATTCTTAGCTGTAACACATGCGAGTTGTTCCTGCGTGTATATTGCATCGTGAAATGCGATTCTGTTGCGTCCGCGGTCTGCGGTATTCGTTTCCGTGACATGCGAGTTTGTAGCGTATTCCTGCGTTTTTGTCCGCGACCTGCATGCACGATATCGGTTTCCGTGATAGGCAAGATTGTAGCAGGTTCCCGCACCTTTATTGCACCATGAAACTTGAATCTGCTGCGTCCGCGACCTGTGGTATCCGTTCCCGTGAGATGCGAGTTCTCGGCGGGTTTCCACGAGTCCTTCGCACCATGAAATGCAAATCTGCTGCGTTGGCCACTTGCAGTATCCTTTCCCGTGACTCAGGAGTTTGTAGCGAATACCAGCGTGTTTATCGCATCGTGAAACGCGAATTCGCCGTGTCCGCGATCTGCGGTATCAGTTGCCGCGTCACGTGGTTCGCGCGGGTGCCCCGGTGCTTATCGTTAATTTTTGATAAAGTTTTGCTGTGGCATCCTCAAAGATAGCCCACCCCATGTTTTTCACCATTTATCTCTTCATTTTGGGTGGGCGTTCTTACGGGATTTTACGGTAGTCGAGGTAGGCGAGACAGGCAGAGCAGAGACAGCGGCAATGGCAAAGCTTCTGTTTGTTACGGCATGAATCCAAACAGAAGTGCCAGTCTTGTAAACCTTTTGTAAAGAATAATAATAATTCTCATTATATGGGTTACTCTTTAAACATAAAAATACGCTGCTCAAAAGGAAATTACAACATATCACAAAGGTTTAACCTTTTAACCACCAAGTTATTTAAAAAAAAAAGAGTAAAGCTATACGCACTCCGTAGTGCACTTCAGTCGGAAATGGCTATACGCACTCCGAGAAACTCGTATAAAACGAATGCTTGAAACAAGTTTTCGAAGCGGTGGCATAGCATAGTGGTAAGGTGTCGGCTTCGTACGCAAGTGGACGCGGGTTCGATCCGCGGTGGGCCTACTTTTTTTTTTTTCTTTTGAACATTTTGTTTTGTCTAGGCATTTGGCAATATTTACGACATTTTTTTTTTTTTTTTTTTACAATAAACACTGAAAAAAAATTTTGTCGACGAAACTTTGCAGAACTAAATGGTATGGGACTCCCTTTCCGGAGGTGCGATCGGGGACAGCGGGGCTTGGGTTGCCGGCTGGACGCCGCGAAGCAGCGTGTACTGGTTAAGTTTTGTAATTAGCAGCCGCACATTGTCGCCGCGAAGCGGCATGAACGCAGACGGGGGGCTGGCTTAACGAGCTCTCCAGTGATACACGCGCCGTTTGAAAAGGGTGACCCAAATGGCATGAGTTCTCCGCGGAGTGCGTATAGCCATTTCCGTCCGAAGTGCACTACGGAGTGCGTATAGCTTTACTCTAAAAAAATGTACAAACTTTCCCAAATTTTTTTATTTGCACATATTTTTTCTTATGTCGTTTTGATTTTGCAAATACATTACTTGATTGGTTTCTGATTGGTATTAACACAAAACTTTTAAAAGAAAAAGTTGATTTTTATGGAAGCTTTCCCTCAGTGCATGTAAGAGTAATAGAATAACACGTGCTGAAATGCGCAGTATTTATTTGAAGATACGCACCCTAACAAAAGATCAAGTGCCTAGACGTTTCTCCGTACTAGCGCTAACAAAGTTCCGTAAGTAACGATTCCTTGCAAAATTATTAGCACAAGGAACACAATCTTCTCTTCGCGGTCCACCGGTTTCCATGAAGAACCCCGCGCTGCAAAATGCAGGACCGCGTAGCGGTTTGTCTCTGTCACAATGAGGTCGACAAGGTCCCAATAAAAAAAAGACCTCGAACCAGCCGAGAATGTCTTTTTCGTCAGTGAGTTGCCGCAGAATCCCAGGCACAGCACAAAACGGAAACCTCGGAAGCGCGGGTGGGGGTTTTTCAGTGTTTACGCGTTTCCACACTCTAACACTACCCAGCGCGTCGTCTTCTTCGTCACTGTGGTCGTCGTCTAAGTCCGTTTCGTATTCAAAATCTATGTCCGACTCAATTTCAGAAACAAACTCAATGTCTTCATCGTTGCTACTGTTCGAACTGCCGCAAGAGAGAGCCCATTTTCGAGGGCCGTCACCGGCATCACTGAAGCGTGCTGCTGTTTCTCATCACTGTTGCAAGGCTAGATATGCGCCAAAGCCCAAAACAAGCTATATTTGAGCGACCTCTCCCGCCCTCCAGTGTTGAAAACTGAAACTAAAGCCGATGGACGAACCTGTCTCGTGTTTGGCAGTGAAAGCAAACCATCATTTTGGCTGGACGAGTGTGACTCTTCGTCGGCGATATTGGCACAACCTTCCATGACGAGAACAGCTCAGGCCGGGTGGTTAAAGGGTTAACCAAGATCTAAGCTGTCAATCAATCTCTTAGCCAATGAGAAGAGTTGCTATCGCACGTCCCTCCGTGTTGTATAATAGCAACTCCGCGACATAAAATACCAACTTTGTGGCACACAATTTAAAACGGACAAAATAGCCGCAAACTAAAACCAGTCTGGCGCAATATATATTGCTGTAAAATTGTTTTTTTTTGTTTTTTTTTTCGCTGGAAAGTTGTTTTGTGATGTGCTTGTCCCAATTAAACTGTTAAAAAAATTTTTTTTTCTTTGCAGTTACTTTTTAAGGGGAAACACTGGTCTTGGAAGTATTTCCCTTAGTTATACATCAAATTCAATAAAACTTTATATTTTTATTCTGTTTTTGGTGATGATTTCAAATATCTGGTCATTTTTTCAGTAAGACAATTACATCAAGATAGTTGGAAATTTCTGACCATTGTTTGGAAAAACAAAAGCATACAGAAAGTACTAATAACATGTAGTTAGATACTACAGAGTATAAGGAAAACAATGTTGGAAGTACTTTTCAGATTGAGCCATTATTAGCAATTTTAGAACACATGAGAGTTCAGCATTCAGTCTATGGCTGGCAAGAGATAAACAATAGGGCAATTAAAATTTTTTGTTAACCTGAACTAAAAAATCTACTTCCAACATAGTATGCTTTGTACATCTACCTACATGTCACAGAAAATATTATAATTCTACCTGCCTTAGATGCTGAGATATCCCTCTGCCAAATTTGCAAAAAGTACAAAGTTTGTGTTTTGAAAAAAATGAGGAAGAAATATGTACATACTTATTACACTGTCAAATGCCTCCCAGGCACCAGGAAAATAGGTAACTTGACTGCTGGCACCTGCCCAATGCTATAATAGGGCCAGCTGAACTTCGGAAAATAGCATATAGAGAGAAAAAGAAACAGAAATACTGCTGAACTACCAACTGTGGTTTAATACTTCCTCCTCTTTCTGAACCTTGACTTTGTGCTTTTTTTCTTTTTTTTTTGTTTTAAACCCCACATAAAAACACAGCTTACCCTATATCTGAAAACCTCACTAAACTTAAATTTGAATCGCCCGCACTTCACCGAGACATAAAACACCGCAAATATTGTTTTTCTTTGGTATTGAGCTTGATCGATAGCTCGGTGACGCACGTTGCTTCGTTTTCCTCTAGGGCCAAGGTCTTGAGCATCTCTCATGCATACTGGTTCTTGTGTTTTGCGATGATGGTGACCAAAGAAAAACAATATTTGCGGTGTTTTATGTCCCGGTGAAGTGCGGGTGATTCAAATTTAAGTTTATTAAGGTTTTCAGATATAAGGTGTGTTTTTATGTGGGTTTTAAAACAAAAGAAAAAAAAGCACAAAGCACAAAAAAAGCACAAAGTCAAGTAATAAACCACAGTTGGTAGTCCAGCGGTATGCCCGTCTCTTTCTCTCTCTATACAGTAAACTTTCGTTAGTTCGACCTCGGTTAATTCGACTTTCCGTTTAATTCGATCGTGTTCAAAAGTCTTGGCGAGCGCCCATACATTTCTATGGGAGGAAAAGTTCGATAGTTTGAACTCAGGAAGACTCCGCATCGGATAATTCGTCCCGAGCGAAAGCGCGCGGGCTCACCCCCCCCCCATCGCACAGCTCCATGGCAGAAAAACCACCAACGTACGGCGAAACACGGGCCCTTTGCTGCAAAGCCGAATGTGCGCAAATATGCGCCTGCTCCTCTACGCCGTTGAGATGGACCGTAGCGAATGACACGAGCCAGTGCAACAAATCAGGCGTGGAGTAGCGCGAAGAACATAGCACGTGGTCGGGCGCAGAGACAGCGCGCGCTCTCAAAGCGCTTTTCTGTAGCATCATGTCCGGTCCATCTTGCGTGCCGGAAGGCGGAAGTTCTCTTTTCTTTTCTTTTTTTTTTTGTTATTTTTTTCTGTTGTTGTTGGTCTGGTCGCCCGGCGCCAAAGTCAGCTCGTAAAGCTTTCTCAGCGCGCGCTCTCAAAGCTCTTTTCTGTAGCATCGTGTGCAATCCATCTTGTGCGTCGCGGTTTCTTTTTTCTTTTTTTTTTCTCCGTCGCCAACAGTCTGGCTGCCCGGTGCCAAAGCCGACTCGTAAAACTTATGTTTTCTTTTCTTTAGTATGCAATTTTTTGGGGACGTGACTTTAGTTACGCTGCTCTCCGGAGCATGCTTTTGGACACGCGTTTTACGCGCAGATGGCAGCAGACCATCCGTGAGTAATTTAGACAATAAAAGAAAGTCTAATTTTAACCGTTTTTCTGTCTTTTTTTTTTTTAATTCAATCATTCGGATAATTTGACCAAATTTCAAGGTCCTGCCGAGGCCGAATTAACGAAAGTTTACTGTATTCTATTTTCCTAAGTTCAGCTGGCCCTATTATAGTATTATGCACCAACAAGCTACACCACAGCCCGTTACCTGCCCAATGCCTAGTAGGAACCAGGAATGTAGTCCACTTGACTGCTGGCTCATTGCACGTTCTCCGCCGATGTACGCTTGTGTGGACACACTGCCACAACAAACAGAACCGTGCGTGTGGACCTTTTCTTTGTGCGGTTTTTCTGCACAACTTAAGCGATGAAGAAAGCAGTGGTGGCGAGAAATTGAAGACAAAATGGTGCTCTTTCAAATGAGACCAAAATGATGGCGATCGCAACCGTGGAATGGCAGCTGCGTCTTGCGGAAGAAGCACCGTTTTAATGTTGACTTTGATGCAGATTTATCGTGCATGGGTCTTATAAATTGATTTTACGGCCTAAATATTGATCCACAAAATCAGAAACTTCGCAAATATTAAGAAAAATAGCCATACATTTCGAAAATGCCAATTCCAAAAAATTGTTCTTTTTGCAATTCTTTGCTTTCAAGGATTTGTGTCCCCCCTTAAATCTGCACCTTTAACAGATCGGACAAGTGTGTTATTAAACTGAGCTCAAAGCGGAAGAATAGAAGCGCGTAAAGGATGGAACATTGAAAATTGCCTCAGTGTCGCTTTGCTTAAAGGTTTCTATATTTTTGCAAACTTGCATAGTACTCATTTTTGCAAACCTCCACACTCACAAACTCAAACTCATGAACAAGCACGCTCCAGCACGAGTCAACCAAAGAATGCAATTGGGTGAAGTTAGGTTAGGTTAGGTTAGGAAAGAAGGCAGGGTAGGGCAGAGTGGGATAGGGTAGAGCAGGGTAGGGTAGGGTAGGGTTGGGTGGGATAGGGTGGGGTAGGGCAGGGTAGGGTGGGGTAGGGCAGGGTAGGGTGGGTAGGGCAGGGTAGGGTGGAGAAGGGTAGGTTACATATCCTGAGATACCCCGCCCCCGAAGATAACCCACCCCTATTTTTGGCATAATTTGCTACGTTTTTTTCAAAAACACTGAAAGATAGCTTATTTTAAATAATAGCAGGGTCGTGGCCATTGGTGACCTCAGCAGAAATGGCGTTACTTAGTCACGGCGGGAGATAAGACAATATTGCTGACTGGGGAGGACAGGCGTCTTTGATTCATTACTCCTACCTGCGATCACAAGTTTCGCAGCTCACAAAATCTGAAACTTAGCACCTTTTAATATATTTTTTTTATCGCACACAGAAAGTTAGCCCACTCCTTATTTTCACCCAATTTGCCTTCGATTTTAGGTGGGCTATCTCTCGGGATATTACGGTAGGTTAGGGTAGGCTGGCGTAGGGTAGCGTAAGGTAGGGTAGGGTACGGTAGGGTAGGGTAGGGTAGGATAGGGTAGCTAGAGTAGGGTAGGGCAAAACGGTGTAGGTTGGGGTACGATAGAGCAGGGAAGGGTAACACAGCTTAGGGTAGTGTAGGAGGGTAGGATAGGTTAGGGTAGGGAAGTGTAAAATATGGTCGATTCCCTCCCCTGAGGGGTCCCACCCCTGCTGCTGCCCAGCTGCACTATACCGACCTTGTGGGAAGTGTAGGGCCAGCCTGGGGCTCTCCTTGGTGATGTGCAGACAGGGCTGAGGACCCAGCTCGAGCTGCACCAGGCTCAGCTGCTCCCAGTCCACAAACAGCTGCCGGGGACGGTAGCGCCCGGGGATGTCCACCTGTGGTGTCAGGGGACAATAGAGCTGAGCTTACACTCACCACCGGTCAGGCGAGCAGTGCATCCAACGAGAAATCTCTAGACTCCAGCAGAAGACATCCACACCCTTTCACAATGGTGGTCGAAATCTGTTCTGCCACTGGTCCGCCTATTATGTACCCGCTCCACCTCTACTCATTTCCTGGGGCACGAGATAATTCCATGGGCCAGCCGCCAACAGATACGTAAATGTCTCATAGACTTGCGTAGGACGTTAGCTGCCTAGCCTTCTTGTTCGACAAGAATGATCCTGGTCAGTCAAAGCGTGTTCGCATGCGAGTCGAACTTCCAGGTGCACTCTCAGTGAGAACCGTCAGCAAAGAGTTTGCCTCAAGAAAGATCTGCGTTTATAGTTTGTTTGTATATTTTGGAGTATACCTACTGTGCCAAAGCCATTATTACGGAAGAGGCATAACCTCGTGAAAAACAGGTCCATTAAATTTTCACACGCACATAAAACATGTGAAAAAGCTCAATTTTGCCTTCATTGAAGCCCGAGCACCAGAGCACCCACTTATGCATTGCGAACATCACTCATTAGTACATAAAAACTCGACATTCTGAGACAGAAAGACAAAACCTAGACTAAAAACAATCATGGAGATTGTAAAGCCACATCATTGTCACATCGTGTTTGTGGCCTGTCATAGTCTTCGAGCTGGCTTTGACTGCAAGCCTACTGTGCTCAATGCTCGACGGCGACACAATCACGGTGCTCTATGCTACTATGCTCAACGGCTGAACCTACAATGTCAAGACACACGTGTCATCCCCTTCCTCTAAAAGAAAAATTGAGACTCGGGCTGAGGTAAATGCAAGTTGGGCATTGCTAAGAGCATGTTGACAGGCACCGTAAAGTCAAATTTGGGGGTTTACATGGTAAACCAGCAAAGGGCATCTGGCAAGCCCCAACGAAGGACTGAGGATTAATTTTGACCCCTTGGCATCTTTTGACATGCAACTCAAATCTTGGTTACAACTGAAATCTCGGTATCTCGGTTACAAAATTGGCTGCAGCAAGGGGCCTTTTATACAAAAATAAAATAGCTCTTGTCACAACATTCTTGTTGCCATGCCTGGTGCTATGCAACTAAACAACTAAAAAATTGCACAGGAGTGAAAAAGCAAAGGCAATGTACTTCAGGCAAAGAGGCCGGTACATGAATCTTGGAATAATATATGCAGTGGAAGGAATGTGCTCTAAAAGATTTTTTGCTGCTCAGGCCAACTTGACAAATTAGAGGGTGGTGGTAAAGTTACGAGGATAAAGGAAAGCAACATGAACAATGAAAGGGATGAGAACAGGACAAAACGTCTGTCCTGACCTGCTCTCGTCCTTTCCGTCGTTCATGCTGCTTTCCTTTATCCCCTCAGAGCAACTGCATCGCTGAAACATCCTATATCGTGACGTGTATACAAAAGCAACCAAAATATTGCAAAGTTGAACAAGTGGCATCGACGGTGTCATACGAAGAATGCTAGGTGCAACGGTAGTGAAAGGCTTTGAGAATGGCGTAGCAACTATTTAATGTTCAATTATAAAATATTCGTCTAAAATCACTATTTGCTTTCAACTCGAAATCCACTACTATTTATGCCTACCTATCAAATAAAAAAGAGCTAAAAAAGTTGTAGCTGTATTTGTACCTATCGATAAAACCTTCATGTGCAGAATTGTCTTTTCAAAAAACGCAGCCAACGTTAACTTCATGGTGTAGGCTGCCACGTCCTTTCGAAGCGTCAGCTTGTCATTTTTTCTTTTCTTTCTTGCGGCGACACCGAGAATGCAAGACCAAGGCGAGGGAGCACCATGTCGGGCGACTCACAATGTGTCGTCAGCATGCACAGTTGGTTTCCGGTGGAGGGAGATTGGCAGCTGGGCAGCTGGTCCAACCCTTGTGTACTGTCAGAACTACTGATGCAAGCACGCGACATGATCTAGAACCTTGTTTTCGTGAGGACATGTGGAAATAAAATGCGAGATCAAACCACCTGCTTGGGCCAGCAGCTTTGGCAGCATCGTGCACTAAGTATGAAACAGAGTACCGTATATTAGCTTGCACCGTGCCAGGACACGGCGTGCAACAGATACTCGCGAAATCTGAGTTGGCCTTGGCAAGAATGCAATTCTGCATTAAAAGACATATGCGAAGGAAAAAGAAAATTTTTTTTTTAAACAGCTTGAATGGAAAAAGGATGTCATAAAATAAATTTACAATGAAAAAAAAACGAAATTTTTAAAGCTATATTTACAGTGTGGAACAAAATTTTAGTTGGCGCACGCAGGGGCCTGCTGAAAAGTTGCTATGAGAGTCACGTGACTGGAAATATATAGTCCCGTGGTGCTTGCGCTCTTTTGGGAGCTTCCTATGGGCTCTAAAAATTACTTACTAATCTTCATTTTAAGTGCAACGAAAAAACAAAAATTAATAAGTAACTTTTAGAGCTCATAGGAAGCTACCGAAACAGCGCAAGCACCACGTAATAGACCTAAGCGCCGGTCAGAAATTGACGGAAACGGCGTGTTCCCTTCCGACGGCGGCGTGGATGGAAGTCGCGGAGAAATAATGATAATAATAACTTTTTTCCAGAATTGTTTTTTTTTTTTGTTTTTGATTTATTAGGACTTGAGGTTTTTCTTTTTTTTTAAATTTAAAGAAATATTTTTAATTACTTTTTGTGTATAAATAGAAAAAAAAAATGTGTTTAGCCAACGTCGCGCCACCCTCAGCTGCGGCGCTGAACGGCTCCAGCGAAACTTGCGGAGGCAGTAGCGCGCCGCGGCAATGCACAGGTCTACCACGTTACTAGTGGCCAGTCACATGACTGCTTGTAGCCACTTTTCTACGGGCTATTGCGGGCGCCAACAACAAATTCTTTCCGCGCAGTAGAAAAGAGCTCTAAAAAGATTTTTTTTTTTTTTCATAAATTTATTTTACAGCGGAGCTGTTAAGGGCTAGTTTCCCCAGGATCGTGTCAGGTACCAAAAAAATTTCGACACCCGTGGTCGACACAACACTCTGGATGCCGCCGTCGCTCATAGATGGCGGTAGCTGTCCAGAGTGTTGTGTTTGCCGGTTGTCTGCTTGCCGCCATCGCTCATAGATAGCGGCAACCTTTCCAGCCTCGGCAACCAGACAATTGGTTGCTGCCGTCGCTCAAAGATGGCGGCAACAATTCTTCGGATGAAGAAGAGCAGGAACGGAAAGAGCGGCGATGTGCGCAGCAGCGTGAATGGTTCCGCAATCGCCATGAGGCCGCTATCGCCTAAAGTTCCACTGCGTCGAGCACTTCAGATTTCCTTGCGAAAGAAGAGCAGATCGCTCGCCTGGAAAGCCACCGCCGAGAACAGAAGCTACAGCTCCGTTGCTCTTCCTTCTTCACCAAAGCGGAAAGGCTGAAAGTTTTATGACATCCTTTTTCCATCCAGGCTGCTAAAAAAAACTTTATTGCCCTTTGCATATGTTTTTTTTTAAAACAGCAACACTGCACTGGCAGGCAATGACTAGGGTTAATTTGGTGTCTGAAAGGCCATGACCTTGCTTTCTTGTCAAGGCAGACTGAAGAGCTCGCACGTGCAAGGGCAACACAGAAATATAACAGGTGCCGTGACCAACCTTGTGGGTGATGACCAGCTCGTTGGGCCTGGGACCAGCTCTGCCCCAAGCAACACCAGATCGACAGTGCCGCCCTCTAGTGGAGAGTGGGAGAAGCGGGAGGTGGGAGTGTGACGTGGCCCTGGAAGCAGCTCCTGCAGAGAGAGAGCGCTCGGCTGGGGCACACTGGAGAACACCGGGAAGTTTGCTCAGTGCAGGTGAGGCAAAAATGAGTGCACACAAGGGATGTGCAAACATCCAGAACGTCTGAATGTGCACCGAATATCTCTGCAGAATTGCCTACATCAAAACAGTTTAATATATACTCCGTCTCACTAAAACCCTGGAGTGCAGCCAAAGCCACAGGGGAGAGAGCGTGTCCCAACCTTTTCAAGAGAAGGGAAAGCGGAAACTGGAGAGAGGGGCTGGGGTTCCCAGCCTTTCTCTCCTGTTCCTCCCCCGTAGCTTTGGCTGTACTGCACAGTTTTAGTGAGACGGAATCACTGATCTCTATGTCTATTTGCTGGATCGCAATTGCTCGCTCTGCGAATGCAGCCACTGGCGGCCATCTTTTTGGTAGAGTTATATTACCTCTAGCCAATGTACAGCTGGTGCAGCCACTATCATCCATCCTTGCAGACAGCGTTGTGGCAGTTGTGGTGGCAGGCTGCCACAAAGATAGCCATGGGTGATATTTCGTGCTTGATTGAAATTGTTCGACGAAACATATTGTTGAAACCCAGCGTGAACGGTAGCCTGATCTTTGAGGACCCGGCGAAAGTTTCACAAAACCGCAGCACTGGGGATAAGCTGCACAGCACGCATCGAAAGTTGCATCGAAAGAAGCATTGAAAGCAGATGCCGGTATGCCGTCTGCTTTCGATGCGAGCTGCGCTGCTTTCCCCCGGTGCTGCGCTTTCGTAGAACTTTCGCCGGGTCCTGAAAGATGGGGCTACCGTTCACGCCGGGTTTCAAGAATCTGCTTCGTCGAACAACTTCAATCAAGCACGAAATATCACCCACGGTACAGTGTACTAGACCCACGGCTATTTTTATGGCAGCCTGCCACCATAGCACTGTCCGCCATGTCACTACGATTGCTAGGGATAATATAACTCTACCAAAAAGATGGCCGACCGTGGCCGCATTCCCGTCCATAGGCAGAGCTGGTCAATTGCGATCCAGCATATAGACATAGAGAGCAGTGGACGGAATACAGATAGCTTCGTGACTTTCCCTGGTCTATCTAAGAGGATGTTTTGCCAAAAGTCTTATGTCGCTATACTGAGTAGAACTGCCACATCTATTACAATGTAAAGCTTAGTGTCCCCAGGGGGCAGACTTCAGAGACAGCGAGTGTTCCATAGCTCTTACATTTATGCACCTCCATATTTCCCATTGACCACAGACAAAGTGAAAATCTGGAATCTTGATAAGCATTAGGCACGACCACAGAAAGAAATTTTGAACACATTACTGCCTTCGTTCCACCCCATTCTGTCTCCAGTCCTATAAGTCGTGCCCGGCAACATATTGCCACGGGCGTCGCCAAGCGAGTGCGGGCGTGGCCGAATGATTCTTGTGCTTGGCTTTCATGCGGAGGCCCCCAGGTTCGATTCCTGGAAGCGGAAGCTCCTTTTATTTATTCTTTCAACTTAGCATTCTCGTAAGTTCGAGAACCTTGTTGTCTGATTGAGGTTCGACTGTTCTACACGCTAAACGTTTTACGCCGAATGTTCCAGAAACCCACGCGAGTACAAAAGATGCTCCGTGTGGCAGTCCGGGGTCAGTTTTTGCTTTTGCACTCGATCGTGCCACTCCGCCGTCCTTCGACGCCTGCAACGCTACCTCTTGTATTTTTTTGTTAGGGGAACAAGTTCGCCCCTATTACCTAAACGTTTACCGTAAAATCCCGTAAGGGTGCCCTCCCCTGAGAGATCGCCCATCCCATTTTTCTGGTGTAATATCTGTAACATAAAAATTCTGAAACATCGCCCACCCCCCGATTCCCGTTGGACGTCAAGCGATGTCCGACGGGAATCGCGCATCAAATGCGCGGTCAGCGGTACCGGTATGTCCAAGAAGCGAGTTCATAGCGGGTTCCCGCGTTTTTGTCTGCAATCTGCGTGCAATATCGGCTCGCGTAACACGCTAGTTGTTCCCGTGTGTATATTGCATCGTGAAATGCGAATCTGCTGTGTTCGCGATTTGCTGTATCCGTTCCCGAGTTTGTAGCGGATTCCCGTGTTTTTGTCCGCGATCTGCGCGTGCGATATCGATTTTTAACTGTAAGTAACACGCGCGAGTTGTTCCCGCGTGTATATTGCATCGTGAAATGCAATTCTGTTGCGTCCGCGATCTGCGGATTTGTTTCTGTGACATGCGAGTTTGTAGTGTATTCCCGTGTTTTTGTCCGCGATCTGCGCGCGTAATATCGGTTTCTGCGACAGGCAAGATTGTAGCGGCTTCCTGCTTCTTTATTGCACCATAAAACTTGAATCTGCTGCATCCACGATCTATGGTATCCGTTCCCGTGAGATGCCAAATTCAAAATTTGGAGGTTTTACGTGCTAAACCAACGACGGGCATCTGGCATGCCCCAGCGGAGGACTGAGGATTAATTTCGACCACCTGGGGGTCTTTTGACGTGCAACCGAAAGCTCGGTTACACGGCGCCTCCTCCGCAATAAGCCTCCGTCAGATTGCGGGCACCTCGGCCGGGATTCGAACCCGCCACATGGGGATCCGTAGGCACGTGCTCTCGCCTCGGAGCCACCGAGGCGGCTGTTCCCGTGAGATGCGAGTTCTCGGCAAGTTTCCGCGAGTCCTTCACACCGTGAAACGCGAATCTGCTGCGTCAGCCACTTGCGGTATCCTTTCTCGTGACACAGGAGTTTGTAGCGGGTGCCCCGGCGCTTATCATTAATTTTTGATAAAGTTTTGCTGTGGCATCCCCAAAGATAGCCCACCCCATGTCTTTCACCATTTATCACTTCATTTTGGGTGGATATCCTTACAAGATTTTACGGTAGTTTCCTACAGCGCTAACTGTCTCTCTGCCAGTCATTCGTGACAATATGACCATTTTCATGTCACCCGCCGTGACCCAAAGATGTGCCGATCGTCTACACAAAGTCTTACTACGTGATTAGGACTGTGATCTTTTCCATGATTGTTTACTTCTTCAATTCACTCGTAATATTTTTTTTATGTCCATATTCTAACATTTACTTAAAGGGAAAATGCAGCGGTATTGTATTTGAGAAAAAAACACCTAAATCATCTTCATTTGGCCTCCAGGATCACGAATATCGTGATTATTTTTCAATTTGGTGCACGGAGGCAGCAGAAATTAATTTTTAAAGTACCGCTGAAGCCCGCCCTTCCCAGGGCGTGACGTCATACTAGTAGGAGTTTTCGGACTCCCTGCTCTTGCGCATCTTCAGTGCCTGTCAAAGCTATGCACAAAAACTCTTGCTATTTTCAAAAAGGTCAGAAATAGACGTCACGACTTGCGTCAGTGCAGGAAAATATACCTGGCAAGCTTGCAATTGCACGCGCTGCCCACACGAGCGACACGCGCTTGGTGGCCCAAAGATCCTAAAATGACGTCACAACTGGTCGGAGGTTTTTCGTGTTTTCTTGCGTTTAGTTACATCTTCGGGGAAAACGAACATGATATTCAGATTCACACGATAAAAAATGAAAGACGTTTACAACTCCCTGTAATGCCAAATTAGAGCGCAGCTCTTGAGGAGGAGGAGGGGTGGGTACGGGAAGGAAGGTGTACAATTCCTCCCCCTCCTCCTCTTCTCTCTCCATCATCATCATCATCACCATCACCATCATCATCATCCTCCTCCTCCTCCTCCTCTTCTCCCTCCATCATCATCATCATCATCCTCCTCCTCCTCCTCCTCTTCTCCATCATCATCATCATCATCATCATCCTCCTCCTCCTCCTCCTCCTCCTCCTCCCCTGTGACGTCCCTCGTGACCCTTGTGACATCACACACAGCGTCACGTGTGACGTCATCATAAAAAACATCCCATAATGCAATGTGTGGTTACGAGTGACGTCACTCGTGACCCTAGTGACCCTTGAGATGTCACGTGTGACATCATTATGGGAAACATCCCATGATGCAACGCGGGGTTATGCCGACGGCGCCGCCGCTCAAACCGGAAACGGGCGCCTAAGAGCTGCGCTCTAAAATACGCGAGAATTCACCTTTAACTCGTTTTTCTTTTCTTTCAAAATGTATTTCAGCTTCCCTTTAATGCATTGTGCATAGATTTTAACTTTTTCAGAAAAAAATTATTGTTCCACATTAAAATGGTACAGTTGGCATTCAAAAAGATTAGCACAAGTGATCAACGACCAGAACAGTGAAAGCATCACATGCGGCACCGAGTAGTCGCGAATACACCGAGAGCGAGAGTGGTCGTGTCGTTCCCACCTTTTATCTTTTGATCTCGCAGGTGTCTCAGAAGACAGTTCTCTTTCCCAAAGAATTCTTTTTTTGCTACGTCGGTACTGCCATCTATGTTCTTTGCCCACTTTGACGTTTAAAAAACATCTCATGATGCTAAAACAGCGAATAAAAAAGTAATTGCTGCTCTGAATGAGCGAGCAAAAAAAAACCCCCATATATGCACAGTAATGAATGGCCGGCGCCGGTGAAAGCCTGAGGCAGAGAAGCGGCATACTGAAGGTGTGCTTTGAAAATAGCTGCTGTCTGATGACCTCCCCCATGCCACAACTATGAAATCTGCCAAGTAATCTTGATCCTGCTGTGTTGGCGTGATTGGAGCTCCCCATGCCCTCTCAGCAGCCCCGCAATCGCTCATTTGGGCTAATCTTTTTTAGAGCCGACTGTACTTCTTGCAGAAGAGGGGAAAGATGCTGCAGGGCTAGCTCATTTTTCTTTTAAAGAAGACGGCCTAAATTCAGTTTTTGCCAGCAGCCACCGCTTGTAGACTTGACCATGTATTCTGGTATGTTCCAGTCTAATTATGGCACTAATAATAGCGCGTGCATGTACAGTATGACTTCAACTAGTAGCTGAAGTACACGAAAGGAAGTAACGTGACAACAGGCAAGCTACTCTTGTTCCAGATGCTGAACGCGAATTAACTTCCTTTGCTGGCAGAAGTTTGCCTCACTAAACGTTCTTGCTGCTTTCACAGTCAGAGTCTGTGCTTATTCGGTGAAAGCATTTGTGTACTCACGTGACTTAATTGACCGGCGTTTTAACTAAGCGAGAACACCCTTGTGCAATGGACTCACCAAGAGGTTTGTGCAGACCAGCCCCACGGCCGTGCCACCCTCCTTCTTGGCCAGTCCCTGGGCTAGGGCCATGTGCGCCGGGGGCACCCAGTCCCTGCGACACCTCGCCGAAAAGCCCCTGCCAGACCCAGGCGCCTGCAACCGCATTACCCACCATTTGCCACATAAATAATATCTGAATTCCATTTTCTCAATGTCTTTCAAAGCAACTTTTTAGCTTACAAACAGCATGGCGGGGGGAAAAAAAACTGTGGAATGGAGGGGGGGCTGCAAGAGGCCAATTATCAAACCCCGACTATGGCTGGCCAGCTCTTATCGGCTTCGGTCACTTGTGGCTCAGGATACTTAAAAGAAGACTCTATTCGACCATAAACAGTAGTTTTGAATTGCCTTTTTTAATGCAGAATGCATTATACGGCTGGCTCCTAGCAGCTCATAGTAACACTCTTTTGTAACGCAAGAGAGCTGCGCCACTGTCCGGCTGGAACCTGTGTCCTTACTGATTCGACGCGAGTTCCAGTTGAACACTGACGCAACACCCGTGTCCAGTTCACTTGCACCCAGTACTGGCCTCTGGTGGATAATGTCAGAAAGAAAAAAGTGAATTCGAAAGCATGCCTGCATGCCTGGATGACTAGCCCTTCTCTGTGGCAGAGGTTCTCAGGACGAACCACACAAAGGAGCAAAGGCCACAAAAGATTTTGTTTGTTTCCTAAAGGACACATGCCTGGACTTGTGCAGGTAGAGGATGAACCTCGGTGTTCACGGAAGAGCGCCGTGTTTATGGTGTTTGAGTCTCGCAATCTTTACACCTTTTGTGCGATCCCTCTCCCCCAGCACAAAGGAGCCGACAATTACCCATGTTAACTTCTCTACCTTCCTGTTCTGTCCTTCCTTCCAGCACCATGGCCCTGTTACTAAAATAGCGAGTACACTCTCATGCATCATGGGAGAGTGTGTTAAAGTTAAGAAGTAAGAGAACAAGCGTGTGCCTCGAAGTAAACAGGGAGAAGTGAAATAGCAGGGTCAAAGCTGGGGTGTGCGATGCAATAGACACAAACCTCACATTTCACTACCGCTCGAGCACTATCTTTGGCAGGGCTTTCTTTCAGATGCTACGCACGACAATGTTTGCGCTGCCAAGGCACGAAATGCGTACCAAGTATACATCTACGCAGTTTCAACGTGAAAGGAATGTGCAATATATTCCGAGTCACCACTGCATTTGACGCAATAGTGCGGAAAAGGGGCGGGGTTTCGTAGCGTCAGTTGCACGTCACCGAACCAAATAAAGAACCCCATCGTTTCAAAATCAGTGGTGACACAAAATGTATTGCGCGTTGCTTTGCAGTGAGGTTGCACAGATGAACTTGGCATGCATTTTGTGCCTCACTGGCTTATCATAGTGTGTAGCATCTGTGAAAGAAAGCCCTGCAAGAGGTAGCGCTTCAGCGAGAGTGGGACACGAAGTTTGCGCCTTGCGGTCGCACACCCCGCAGACCGGACATGAGTGACGTGTCAACGTTCGGCCGTGACTTGTGTTCATTCAGCCAGGGTGTGAGTTCCAGCCGAACGCTGACGCAGCAGTCGTGCGATGCTCTTCCATTATATGAATCCGTCACAAGAAGTGACCAGGAGCCAGGTGTTTAACATAACACTGTCCATGTTAAAAGACTTGTGAATTGCCTAAAATGTACACAGCCTCAGATTGAGGCTTACTATCAAGAACCAACTTTGGCATGCAAAGAATCAGACATACGCTACCCACTGCATTGAATGGCCTCTTTTCGCAAGACTCGGATATAGATTTACTAACTGCTAAATCCATACCCACCATTAGATTTCTTTAATCTATTTCTAGCATACATTTGTTAATTATAGTTGTGGGCATCATTTGTAGTGCTTATATGTCTGCATGAACAAGTTGCATGTAGCCACTCAACGTCTATACAGGAGAGGGCGCGGCAGTAAAATGCGTATATAATTGCGTTAAACTTTGCATGCATTGGCTCAACGTTTATAGACGAGAGGGCGCTGCGGTCAAATGCTCAAATGCGTATATAACCACGTTCCATACCACACATTCTCTTTCTGACATGGATGAAAACGAATGAAAGGCTCGGCATGCTGCGGCTCAGCGTCTACGCAGACAAGCACCACCAGAGCTTCACCCCAATCAACATCATTCACTACAAAGAGTTGCGGTCAATTTTTGTTTTCTTCCTTTTTTTTGTTTCAGAAGCTTTTAAGTTTTTAAAGATATTATTTCAAAACGTTCGCAATATACAATAAAAGAAAGCTTTTTAAATTAATTGTCACTGACTAGTTGATAGAGCAGCAAGTGCAGACAAACTTAAAGGGCTTCTGAAACAAAAAAGAAAGAAAAACGTTCAGCCTTTCCACTCTCGTGAAGAAGGAAGACCAGCGGAGCTGTACTCGATACACTGTGTGCTTCTTCTTCGTCGTCGTCTGTTTTTCGCGCTGTTTCCTACGATGAATTCCCACCAACGTGTCGCAAAACTATCCATTCTTCTATGATAGCTGGAAAGGTTGGCGCCATTTACGAGCGACGGCGGAAACCATACTGGTTGTGTGCTTGCCGCCGTCGCTTATAGATGGCTTTAGCTGTCCAGGTAGGTTTGTGTCGACATACACGGACACGATCCTGGGGAACCTAGCCCTTAACAGCTTCGCTGTAAAAAGACAGAATGGCTGTTTTTCTGCCCATTGAGCTGGGCAAAAAAAACAATACTATGCTGGACGGCGGGAGATAGAGCTGATATGGCGGCCTCTGCCACTCATCGCGCCACTGAGATAGAGCTGAAGTCCGAAAATATAGCTCCAACTAATATTTGAAAGGCAACTCGACGTTTCAAAACCAACTCGATTTCTTCTTCAGGGGTGACTGAAGGCACGCGGGACAGCAGCAGCTTCTAACCTCTTCGTCTTCAAAAACGAAAAGACAAGAAAAGGAAAAGAAATTAAAAAAGGAGAAATTAGGAAATTTAAAAAACTAAAACTTTTTAGTTATGGGGACGGTCATCTCTTCAGCTTTTTCGTCAGGTCACGGAGGCCATGTACGTACAAAGAGGGCAAAGCGCCCAGGGACCTGTTTAGGTTTCCTGGCGTATGCTGGATTGGCTCCGATTCCAAGAAAGGTTTTGAAACGTCGGGTTGCTTTTCAAATATTGGTTGGAGCTACATTTTCAGACTTTAACTCTCACCCAACCAGGCAGATTTCTGCCGAAGATGTTTACTTTCAAATGAGATAGAGCTGCAGCACGGAGGCCAACGGCAACTACTGAAGTGGCGCCCAGCACAATATTCGTGAAAATAAGAAGGTGTCGGCCGGAAGCGGGAGAGTTGACATGCCCACAGGTACCAAAGGACGTGCATGCACGCACTACGGGTCTCGACAACAGGCGCGGCACCGCAATGTAGCGCAGTGATGCAGCTTGGGCGGCTCGGGCACGGCTCCTTAGTGCTTGGATAATTTATCAGAAAATCCATACAGTATAGATTTTTACTACCGTATTTACTCGCACAATGAACGCACTCGCGTAATGAACGCACCCCCCAAGTCGGCTCTCAAAATTTGGACTTTTTCTTTCCCTCGCGTATTAAACGCACCCCCAACTCGGACGTCAAAATTTTGACCCCCTCCCCCCACGCGCGCGAAATGAACGCACTTTTTATCCTGGTACAGCGAGGTCGCGAATGCATGGGTAGCGTGGGCGAACAAAACGCCTTGTAAAAGGCGTTAAAAAATAAAAGATCCAACGGAACCAAGAAAAAAAACATGGAGAGGAGCTTTTTTTTATTTGCAATCCACGGAACCAAGAGAAAAGAAAAAAAACAAAGAGGAGCTTTCTTTTTCTTGCACAGCGCAGTCTGGACTTCGGGTCGCGCGCAGCCCTCGCCTAACCAAAGCGAAACGAAACAGCTTGCGAAAGGCGGCAAAAAAAACAATCCACCGAAGCAAGAGAAAAAAAAAACAAGATTTTTTTTTCTTTTTCTTTGCACAGCGCGGTCTGGACTTTGGGTCGCGCGCCGCGCGCAAGGAGATAAGAAAGAGAAGCCCTCAGCTTGCGAAAGGGGAAAAAAAAAGAAAAACAATCCACGACACCAAGAGAAAAAAAAAAAAAAAAGAAAAGCTTTTTTTTTTTTGCACAGCGCAGTTTGGTTCGGGGGTCGTGCGTCGCGCGCCGCGCGCAAGGAGATTAGAAAGAAAAGTGGAGGAGCCCTCGCCTAAGCAAAGCGCACATAATGAATTGGCATCCTGCCCTCGCCTCCTACTTGCACTTTGGAAAGAGAAGCGAGAAGCCCTCGAAATGAACCCACTTTTCTATCCTGTGCAGCGAGGTCGCGAATGCATGGGCAAACAAAACAACTTGCGAAAGGCGGAAAAAACAACAAAAAAGAAAACACGGAAGCAAGAAAAAAAAACATGGAGAGGAATATTTTTTTTTTTTTTTTGCGCATCGCAGTTTGGTTTTGGAGTAGCGCGCCGCGCTCAAAGAGGTAAGAAGTTACGTCGATCTTTCCGATAAAAGGTCCGTTCATTATCCGAGTAAATACGGACGCAAAAATTTTACCTCGCGTAATGAACGCCCCCACCCAACTTTGCATCGATTTTTCGAAAAAAAAAGTGTGTTCATTATGCGAGTAAATACGGTAATACTGCAAGAAACTATGGAAAAGGAGGCGATGAAAGTGCGTGGGGACATCAGAACGCCGAGCCCTCGTTGAAATGACTAGAGGGTAGACGCAAGGCTAGTCGCCTTTGCCTCTCCTCGCCGTTCAAACACATTCGAATCATGAGTAGAGACAAAAACAGCTAGCCTCTGCATCTACCCACTATCCTTCCAGTTAGAGCTCGGTGCTCCAATGTCTCTGTGCGCTCTAATCTCCTCCTCTCCATCAGTGTCTCGCCGTATTTGATTCGAGCCGCTCGGCAATTGGGTGAGAGCCAAGCGCATTCTCTGACCGTCTGGGAAGCGTCCTCTCGCGCCAGCAGCAGAGTGATCTTGCGGCAGCGCACAGGGGCCGGCAGCTCACTGGTCAGGTGCAGCCCCAGGGTGACCTCGCTCCCGGCGGTCCAGCTGCCGCCGCCCGGCACCGAGACCCGGTCCAGGCGTACAATGCCCTCAGACTCCAGTGTCAGGGGGCCGTCCCCTGTCGCAATACGTTCCGCCGTCGTACGCTCCGAAGATTTGAGCGAATTTCCGACAGACAGATTTGAGGGCCTTCGATGACGCCCCCACTTTTCCAGCATCGGTCGTTATTGGCAAGGTTTTGCGGTGCGTTTTGTGTACGTACGTTGTGGCCCACTCAATATGGCGAACAAATGTCTTCGCTAAATTTAGCGGGGAATCACAGAGTCGTGACATTGTGGCATCACAGCGTCATTTGATGCCTTTGCATGACGTCGCAATTTCCCTCCTCAATTCAGCCGCTAAATCTAATTTAAACGTGGCAGTGTAGCTGTGTGCGGGAGCGTGCGGCCCTTCGGCTGTCGCCGGAGTTCATTTGCAGGACACGGCAAGGAACCGGAAATTTTTTTCAAGGGCAGCACAGAACCTTCTTAATTTGTCCTTTAGAAGGGACACTGAACTCCCCAGAAACATTTTTTTAAAGCACCTGGATAGAACATGCATGTCACAAAATAAATCCCCCCCTTCCCCAACACAAACATACGATCCAAACTTTGCCACAGCCGCCGCTGGGCGAGTTCCCGCACAAAGCGGAAGGAGATGCGAAACCTCCCTGCTCGGCGGATGTCACAGCTTCCGAAAGCGTAGGCCCTGGATGGGGGGTACACAACGGTTCCCTTGCAAGAGGGTGTGGAGCAAGATTCCGGTACATGCAGCCCGGCCTGTCTTGACATTGAGTCGGAACTCCAGGTGACGTGGCTGAACGTTACAGCGTACGACCATCTCGACTGCAGCCTGAGGAAACAAACCCGAAAGGTACCTAATAGTTTTTACCCAATTGTTGTGACAATCAGTTTTCCAAGAGGCTCGGTTCTGACAACTGCATTACCGGAGGCAATATCCCTTCGCTACGCGTGGTGTATTAGCGCAGAATGTGTTCTAGGGCTGGTTTCCAGGCCTACAGCATCATGAATTGTCGTAATGAAAATTCGATAACATGACTGGTCGTCACAAAAGACCGTGTCCTCCGCCGGGTATTGAATGACTGACCTCTCGCTCAGTATTTCTCTACTGCACTAGCGGAGCGGCCTGGACTGGCACAGTTATATTGCCATATACACATTTTTGTGTTGCCACAAAAGCTTTGTCCCCAAATGGTGGAAGACCCTAAAATAAATGCTGCAAGTTGTCTTCCAGTCTGTAATATTAAGATGCATTTAAATTGTCTTCTAAGGTCTTCTCGATTACCGCTTCCAATTTGCTTCTCTCACATTCTTTGAGTTTTCCAGGTTTCCCTGAATATTACTATTAAATTTCCCGGCCACTACAAAAGAAGAAAATGCATAGGATGGGATTGCGGCGACCATTCAAGCTGCTCTCGTTTAAATCTGGTGAACCGAGTGGTGGCTTATGCTGCATACTGATGCCTCGAGCAACTGTCACTTTGCGTGAAGGCCATCCAGGCCACCACACGCCACACCCTCCTGCCTCGTTGAATAACACTGTGCCGCCCACAACAGTCGTTTTATCCGACTTCAGGATTGTCTAAAGATTTCCCTGACAATCCCTTGACTTTTCCAGATGTTCATAAATTCCCTAACACCCAGGTCTTCTAGGTTGGTAGACACCCTGATAAACACTGTTCAATTTGGTTCATGTTTCTATATAGACGCAATGCAAGAGAAAATGATCCAACGGAAAGCAATGTATCTTCATATGTGGCATACTTCTGGATTGCAACGATAGATTCCTAGACACCTCTAAAGCAACACACCAAAGGCAGTCAATAACCTAACAGGCTATCCCTTTTCCACAAAGAACGCTTCTCTGAGGAAGCAGTGCAGTAAAGGCAGTTCCCTACTGGGCCTACTGACCAGAGTCCCCGAGGGCCCCCATGTACTGGCAGACGTCTGCCAGGTGGGCCAGCCGCTGCTCCCTGCTCAGACCCGGGTGGCAGGCCAGCTGGGCACTGGTCCTCAGGAACTTGCCCCACTGGGTCAGCTCCAGGTAGCACCTGCAGACGCCAGACGGGCCATTCTTCACAAACATTGTCCGGCAGAGGGGCTATGGTCCAAATGTCACTCGAGCAGGTTCGAATCGCTCTCCTGGTCCATATCATGTGACAACACAGATCACAGGGTTCATACAATAATCCAGAAGGAAAGGTTCCATGCATTTCGGCTGCTTCTAAACGGTGGGGCTTAGATGGGGACATCGGTGGTCCCGATGGGCCAGTCGCCAGTGACGCTTAATATACACAAAGTGGAAAACATCACTTGACTGTTTTTGGGCTTTCCAGGCTTCATTTTGTAGTAAAACACTCGCAGCAAGCATTACCGTATATTGCAGCGCGCAGGTCAACCTTTTCAGAAATGGGTATCTCAAATTAAAATATCTAAAAAATAAAAATCTAAAAAAAAATTCTTGAAAAAAATTTTTTTTTTATTGTTTAGAATTGGGGGGGGGGGGGGGAGGGAATTAACTTATATTTGGAGTCAACCTATGTGCGTCAATATGCGGTATATATATATATAAAAAGAAGTTCACAAGCGCCTGAACACTTTCAACTCACCACAGCAAAACAAACACTCCTAACCAATGGTCTGCTTTCTTTTTTCGCCTTCCTGTTGCTCTCTTTCTTGTTCATTCTCCTAGGACCACCCATGTCAGCACTTAAAATTTTCCTTGCTCTGCTCTCGTCTTTACCCTGACAAAGACTGAGCAATGCTCGATGCGAGCGGGTTTCCAAATGCCAAGGTACAAAACTCCTTATGTGGAGCGAGATCAAAGTAATCTTGGAACATGGTCAGTGACGCATCGGCCAATTTCCTGGTCAATACAGTTTCGGCAAATTTGTCACTTCTCTTCTGCACTTTCTGCAAAAGCAGGGGGAGGCTGGACCTCGGTGAAAGTCGTCGATTGTGACATCTGGTCAGTAGGGGCGTGCAAACATCGCTTCAAATCAAAGTAGCACAGTGTCAGCGCTAGCCTCAACACTGTAAGAAGAGTCGGTATGCAATGCCACTCCCTCGCATTGTGAAGGGTGCAACAACGCAGCGCCATTAGATTCGAATCGCCGTTCGCACACCCTTACTTGTTAGAACTGGCTGACTGAGTTGGAGTGATGCAAATTGTGGGGTATGTAGTACTTCGGTGGTTGGTGAACCTGTCATACTGTTTAAGTTTTGGAATTCATACTTTGTACAGTTGAACCTGTGGGGGTCAAAGAATACAACTGATGGCAGATAATGACTGCCAGCATTGACCGACGTTCGTTGCCGCTGCATTCCAACCTTCCTTAGGGTGCTACCACTATGCCAGTTCCTAGTTCTCAAGATATTATAAGTAGCACAAAAGACCATAGACCTAATTATAAGGAAGTCGAGAGGAATCAGAAATATGTTCACTCAACCCAAATCTGTTTAATCTATTTATTTATTTATTTACTGAAGATCAGATCTGTGAACCTTAGCGGGAGTGGATGGTTGTTTATAAACTGGGATGTTCAGCACGACACATTCAACTCAACAGCACTAAGTCGTGTTCATAGGTAATGAGGTCGACAAAGACGTTGAGGGATGAACACGGATTAACGAAGAGGTGAGGATAAAGCTTTACTTGATCTAAAGGCATTTTCTGAAATGAATGTGGCTGTTTGTGCAAAATTTGTTGAATGCAATGCTGGGGCCCAGTGGCCCCTCCAATTGAGGAAAGAAGCAATTGAGGAAAGTAGCAATTGAGGAAAGAATGATGGAAGAAACAAGAAAGAACAAAGAAAGAATGATGGAAGAACCAAGCAAGAATGACGAAAGGGCAACAAAAGAGTGACAGAAGAATAAAGAAAGATGACAAAAGAACAAATGTAGGGCAACAAAAGGATAGCAGAAGAATGAAGGAAGAATGACGGACAAACGAAGGAAGGGCAAAGGAAGCATAACGGAAGAATGTAAAAAAATGAGAAAAATCTTGGATGAGTGACGAAAGAACGAAGGAAGGGCAATAGAAAATATTGGAAGAACGAAGGCAGCATGATGACAGAACAAAGGAAGGGCAACGAAAGAGTAACAGAAGGATGACGACCCACCTGCAGAGTTCCTGCTGGGTCTCCAGGGCCAGTCGGGTCCAGCCCTCGTCCGACTGCGTGCGTAGAAGGTCTGTCAGGAAGGGCACCGCACGCTCAGGCTGCCCCAGCCGGCTGCAAGGTGCAGGTGCAAGGCACCGAGTGAAGGAGACATCCCACGTAAACTCCCAGTTAAATTACTGGGCTTTCTGGGATCACGCATTATGGCAAGGCTCCCCTCCACACTAGGAGGAAGAAAGAATTAAAACTTGTCTCGATCATGCTGATAAACCGGGGAGCACAGACTCTGTCGTGTGTGAGTTAAGCGTGCATTATAATTCGCCATACTTGGGCTTGGTTACGGGGAGCTTTGGGGGGGTTTCAGACGTGCTGCACACATACCACACTTGTGTTCTCCGGATTCCTTAGAATGATGAAGATAAGCATTCATTCAGGAGTGGAGTGTGTCACAAGCATGTTTCAATAAGGGTGCCGAACCGAAATTTTTTTCGGTTCAGTTCAGGTTCAGATTTGGAGCGGAAACAATAACGGTTCAAACCCGTTTTAACCGGTTTATATAACGGTTCAAGGAAAAGTGAAAAATTTATCCGAATATTCGCACACCTCTACTGCCATGAAAAGGATAAAATAGGCGCTCATTTATTGATCTTGTGTACTCCATCTGTCTATTGGAATGATCTTCAAAAATTCATGGCGTAGTCATGGGACTGGTTACCAACCTTTTATTCAAAAACTATATATTTAATTTTTATAAAATTAATAATATATATTCTTTTTTTATAAAACTATATATTTAATTTTTATTCAAAAATTAAATATCTACTGCAAGAATAGATGAGTGCCTCTCTCAAATTGTTACATGCAATAGCCATATAAATTTTACCGATGTGCATGCTCTGCCTTGGCTGTGTGAAATGACCAGAGGAAAAGGACATCACCTAGTATGTCCGGACTCAATCGCATTCGTTGGCAAGATAATATGTATTAAAGACCTTTCCACGCTGACTTGCGTGGCCGGTGCTGCAAGTGCAACGAGTGCAAGTGAATATCATTTGGGGCACCGGGACTTTTCCTTTTCCCAAACTTCCAAGACATTGCTACTCTTGCTAATTCGGTGCACCTTTTCAATGCTGTCCAGTAGGGTATGAATCTCTCCAAAGATCAAAGGATGGTCGCTAAACGCTTTCAGGCAGCCACTTTCTTTTAGGGGCGAAGCTCCTTAGGGGCTAGCCATGTCCGTCCGCGTCCGTCCGTCCATCCGGCGTCCGGTGCTCTCATGATGATGATGAAGTGATGATGGTGATGATGATCATCACAAGTGAATCTCATGATGATGATGATGATGATGATTGAATCTCATGATGATGATAATGATGATGATGAGTGAAGATTAAAAAAAAAATGAAAAAAAAAAAAATATGTTTGCGCAGTTGACAGGATTCGAACCTGTGCAGGGAGACCCCAATGGATTTCTAGTCCATCGCCTTAACCACTCGGCCACGACTGCGGGACGAGTAGGGGGCTCCGAGATGTGGTAGTAACTTAAAGGGGCACTGACAGGTCAAAATCATATTTTTTTTTATTATCCGAAACGATTGAAAACGATGCCGGGACATTACCCTCAAAATTCGAAACTTGAAAATTCAGTATTTGTGAATTAAAAAAACAATTTCCAAATGCCGAATTTGAAGTTCCCGCGCGATCAGCGCCAGTACAGTGAGTCGAATTTTGCGGTCTCCTGCGACTCGACTTTTTTTTAGACCTCCGCCGTTGCCGCGGCAACCCCAAGCGAGATGGAGGTGATATCACGCCGGCGCGGGAAAGAACCGGTTTCTTTCCCCACTCGCCGTGTTGCTCGCCGACGACCGCCGCCAAGTTTTCCGAGGGAGGGTACAAATCTAGGAAGCAACATCACACCGAACTCTGATTTCTGGTATTTCAGAAAGAGGGGCCGTAGTGCGCTGGCAATTGCGTTAAAAAACATGTTTTACGATTGCCGTTATTAAATGTTATAGAAATGTCACCTACAAAGCTTCTAAATTTCCTGATTTTTGACGTCACCGATCAAAAGAAGCGAGGAGGTGAGCGCGGGAAATTTAAACGCCAAAAATAAAAAGGCGCACGCGCGCGCGGGGAAATTTTTTTTCGCGATGCGTTTTTTTTTGCGTGTCTGTGACTACAACTTGCATCGTTTTAGACAATAAAAAAAAATACGACCTTTGGGTTGTCAGTGCCCCTTTAAGAGCTGGGGATGTCATGGATGAAACGTTGCATGTAGCCGCTCAACAGGAGAGGCGCTGCGGTCAAATGCGTATATAATCGCGTTAAACTTTGCATGCATTGGCTCAATGTTTATGGACGAGAGGGCGCTGCGGTCAAATGCTCAAATGCGTATATAACCACGTTCCATACCACACATTCTCTTTCTGACATGGATGAAAACAAACGAAAGGCTCGGCATGCTGCGGCTCAGCATCTACGCAGACAAGCACCACCAGAGCTTCGCCCCAATCAACATCATTCACCACGTGGAGATGCGGTCAATTTTTTTCCATGAGAAACGCTTCGAGGCTGTCATTAGGGCAAGTGGAACTCCCTGTGTGCACGGTGCTTGAGGTTGCTGTAGCTGGGCATCTTCTTTAAGCACGCGAAGCTTCCTTCACATCAGTAGCAAATGGTGCTTTGCTCTGAACCTCTCCTCGCTTGTTAGTGCGACATTGTATCGAGGATCCAAAAATATAGCCGCACAGAATATGTTGCTTCCAAGCAACACCTTCTCTCACCTTTTTGCGGTGGTGGCCAGCTGATTTGAAACCGGGTGTCAATTTTACTTGTCTCAATTTGACACGTGAGCCATGCTCCGTAGAAGTCCCTTAAAGTTAGTTGCTCCCTTTGAAGCTGCACTGTTGCTTCCTCGGCCGGCCCTAGGGAGGCAACTACATTGCTTATTGATTGCCAGTCGTCGAATCATGGCCCCGGTGGACATCCACCTCATTACACAATCCAGGATAGGCTTCTTCAGACTGAGCTTCTGAAGCGGGGACGGCACAGTCTGTGACCCCATTTTTTCACAACATTTTGGGCCTTCTGTACAATGTCGCTAGCAGCTGTGAACTTGACAGCGTCATGTACAGCGAGCTGCAGCGTGTGCGCAGCCCACCTGATTCCTTGAAGAAGAGGTCTCTCATTTGAAAAAGCAAAAGCTCCTTCTAATTCTTTGAGGTAGAAGGCACCATCTGAGGTGGCACTGTACGCGTGCACGTCTTCCTCTTCCGACTCAGACTGGTCGACCTTGCCGCGACCTGGCCAGCAGATTCTTCTGCAAAGAGAGAAACTGTTCTCAGTATATTGGCTCCGTTGTTGGTCGTTATACCGTAGAGCTGCTCTGGGGAGATGTCAAACCTTGAAGGTACTTGAAGAACTTCGCTTTTCCAAGGTTCCACGGTGTCTTGTTCGAACATTTATTTCATTGTCAGCATTTGCAGATGAATTTTCCCATTTTTGACGTATTGAACGTTCACGCTGAGAACTGCGAGTTCCAGACTCATGGCACAGTTCATTTTCAGTGACACCAACCGTGCCCTAAGGGACTGAGAGACCTTTCTTCTGGCAATTTCTGCCTTTTCTGAGACTTTCTGCCAGATGCTTTCGGCACTTACTGTGACGCAATCTTTGAGGTACTTCAGCACGGGATTGATCATTTTTCGGAACCCGGAATCATCCATCAAGCAAAATGGCCGGCCGTTTGTGGTGACGAGCTCAACACTTGCGTCCATAACTTTGTTTCTGGTTAAGTTCGATGTTACACTAAAGTCCCGTTGTACGACAAATGGCAATGTTGGCTGCTTGAATGGTGTTCTTGGTGACTGACTCTCAGCATGGCTGCTACTGGTGGACGGCTCAGGAGTGCTGCTGCCCAACGGCTTCTGTACCAGAAGCGCATCATACACTGCCTTGTGGCGCTCCTGTACATGGTGCTTGAGATTGGCAGCATGCTGTCCAAACAAGCCACAGCCAACATTTGTCGATTTGGACTGGTTTCTGTCAACGCCAAACTTGAAATGCTTCCGTATACTGGGTTCTTCTTCGGCCACACCATCTTGAGATCGAGCAATCGGAGCCTATACAAAAAATTCGAGGCATCCATTTGATCAAAGCTCATTTTAGCGAATGCCAGTTTAGAGACTCCCGTTTATGCGCTGAGGAACTAAGAGAGAGGAGGAGACGAGTGCGCACGGGGACGTCAGAACGCCCAGTTCTGGTTGGTATGATTAGTGGGTAGACCTAAAAGCCTTTGTCTCCCCTGCACTCGTCGAATGCGATAGAACACGGAACACCGGCGTCCGGTGTTTGGCTCTCGCATTCTCACGCGTTTGACGAGTGCAGTGCAGACAAAGACAGCTAGCTTTAGGTCTACTCACTAATCATTCGAATTAAAGCTCGGCTTACTGACGTCCCCACGCGCTCTTGTTTCCTTCTCTCCCTTAGTTTCTTGATGCATTTTATCCCTTCATAGAGAAACCCAGATTAGAGAAAATGGCGATGGGCCTCGTTTTAGCCAGCTCGGCAAGCGCGAAGAGGCGTGTACGTGTGGAGCAGGTGGGTTAAGGATAGCTGCTATCGATTTACTTGCACCTCCTGCGCCGGTGCAGAAAAGTGTAGGGCAGTCTACTTCCGGTATGTGTATTGAGATACGACCGGAAGTACACCGCCCTACACTTTTCTGCACCGGTGCAAAAGGTGCAAGTAAATCGAACGCGGCTATTGTTGTAATGAGCCGCCACAGTCTGTGGCCGCAAAGCGGCGTGAACCGGTGGTGGCGGTTAACAAGTTCAGTGATACCCGCGCGAAGTAGGGGATACTTTTTAATGTGAAAGCATTAACTATCCCATGGAGCGGAGCCAGCGGTGTCTGTAGCCATGGAAGATTGCGAAAGAAATGCCCATTCTCCCATTGGCTGAGCAAAATGGCTCCTAGATAGCCATTGGTGGCCGCTACACGAGAGCGCGTGCTCGGCCGCCGCTCTCGTGTCAGGTGTTGCCGAGGGGGGGGAGGTTCTGGTTGCTTCTGCTCCTCTCGGCGCCGAGGAACATTGGCATTTATATCGGCGGTGGCTGCAACCTCAGCAGTAGCGAAAAGTGTCCGTCCATGCCAGTACACCGCAGACAAACTAAGGGAGCGGAAGAACGACATTCATGCGTTCACATTCACAACTCATAAAAAGTACTAAGGTGTCCTCGGAATTTTTTTTTTAAACAGCCTCCCATTTTCGATAAACAGTGTTTCACTAAAATGAAGCTCCATTTTCTCTAAATCAAACATCGATAAAATGAGCCTGTTCTCTAAAACATGTTTTGATGAAATGGCGTTCGATCAACCGTAGTAAACCCGAATTTGATGCTGTGTTGTTGTTTCCGCGGCGGCTCGATGCATCATCCTGTCGGCACGTGGCGGCGGCTTTTTCCCGGGTGCGTAGGCGCTATGACTTTGAGCGGCTCAGGCAGACTTTGTGACAGTCATTAACAGCGGTTATTGACTTTTATCTTAGTAAAATATGCTTACAAAAATCTTTTAGCCTTTCCACTTTGGTGAAGAAGGAAGACCGGCCAAGCTCTACTATGGTGGGAACGAAGTAATGGCCGGCCGCAAGTCGGCAAGCCAGAGTGGAAAGGCTCAAAAGGTTGCGCCCTCTATGAGCGACGGCGGCAAGCGGACAACCGGCAAACACAACACTCTGGACAGCTACTGCCATCTATGAGCGACGGCGGCAACCAGAGTTTTGTGTCAACGTTTCTTTGCGGGGGACAAGATCTTGGGGAAACTAGCCCTTAACAGCTCCGTTGTAAAAATATTTGCATAAGTGGAAACACCTTGCCCTGCAGCGCTAACTACCTAAGCCTCTCAATATTTCCGGCGGAGTGCACAGAATAGCAGTGCGAATGCGCGCCCAAACCGTTTGACAAACCAGTTTGGAACGGTTCTTTTGTTTTGCTCTGGTTCAGGTTCAGCTCCAAAATGGCGCTGAACATTTTGGTTTGGTTCTACACCGGTTTGGGCAAAATAAGTGGTTCAGTTCCGGTTCCGGTTTGGTTCGACAACCTGGTTTTAATGAGAGGTTTTTCATGGGTTCTGTCGTTTTTGTGGGTCTGTGTAGGGCCTCAAGTTATCAGTGGTCTTGGATTGCGAGGAACCACTTTTTGCAACTGCTGGAACGGCGAGGAGAGGAGGTTTATTACGGCCTTATTGAATGCTGTCTGAAGTTGTGATGTCATATGCTTGCAGCGCTCTCTCTTAATACGTTATGATCCACCCAGTGACACTGAGTCCATGTGGGGAGCTATGCTTCATTATGCGGGAGCCAGCTGCATGTGTCGACAGTTGCCTGCGGACTATGCACGCTGGACTAAGCATGACTCGCCGCCAACGATCGCCTGTGGACCAAGTATGCTAGTCTAAGTATTACTCTCTGCCAAAGGTCACCTGTAAACAAAAAAATTGAGCCATCCTGTGTTAATGCACAGTACAGTCACAGCGACACATCACGGCAAAGTCGTTGAAGATCGTCGTTGCGTTCATGCACATTGTGAACGCTACCACAACAAATTTTTATAGGCTACTTTTTTTTGTTCAGGGAGTGCATGAAGTGGGAATTGGGTACTACAAAAATTCAATGTTTGGAGCAGATTATTATTGCTGCAACATGGTTCAATGGTAACGCGCCCGCTTCACACACAGCGAACCCAAGTTCGAATCCAGCGGGCGGCGGGTGATTTTGTAGCGTTAGCTACACTGGCCGAGGTTGAGCAGTTTCGCGTGGCCCTAATAATGAGCCGTGTTCATTATGCGAGCCGCGCTCATTATGCGGAGCGCGCAGCAGCGGCGGCGGAGCTCTGCATAATGAGCACGGCGCACAATGCCGTGCGCTCCGCATAATGAACACGCATAATGAGCACGGCTCGCATAATGAGCACGGCTCATTATGAGAGCCACGCTCCTCCGCCGCCGCCGCGCCTGCCTCGCCGGTCTGCGCATTTCAGAGGAGTGACGTCATAGCCGCGGCAGACGCACTGGCGCCGCCGCGTGCCCAGCTCTGCGCCTCCGTTGCGCAGTAGCCAAGTCTGACGCTGCACCGGAGCCGCTTGATAGCGCCTCTCATTTTGTGCGCATAAGCTCACGCTACGAATATCCTGGCATAGCCGAGCTAAGCCACCGCAATTTGTTTTGTTTTTTTATGGATTGGGCAACATCGACGACAAAGACCCTACACAGCCAACTACAACATCAACAACTTCAACGTAAACAACGGACGTCATTTACAGTGGTGGAAAGATCCCATAACAGCTATCGCTGTAATATGCTGGACTAAGTATGACTCACAGCCGCCGGTGGCCAATGGACTAAGTATGCTGTACTAAGTGTAGCGACGCTTTTTCATCACATTCGAGCATTACGCTTTTGCAGGAAATCCTGCCCATAAATGGATTCTACATTAAAAAGTTCCAGACCATCCACGATGACAACGGCATGCTGTCGCAGGTTCTAACACCAGCAAGCCCGAAAAGGCAACAGTTTCTGCATCGAGCATCCAATGGTGGGACTACCGACTGGTTAGTGAGGAAATCACATACCGAAGAAAAGCGCCAAAGAAAAAAAACGAGCAACAAAGTAACATTTTTGTTCGCAAATTTCTTCAACCCTGATCATCTTTTTGTGCAACTCCCGGCGCAAAATCGACGGCCAGTTTCACCAGCTGCAACTAGTTCGGTGCCCCGTAGCAAAAAAAAAACGCGGACGCGCACTCTGGCGAAGTGCAACCAAGACTGTGCCCATGGTATGAAGAAATCGCGAAGGCCGGGTTTGAAATCAACCAAGTGCATTGTGCCTGCTCGTAACCACTTACAACGAGCACGGTGGCAGAGTTATCAGGTGGCCCTGGAACATTTCCAATTTGTGTATATATATTCACAATTTCTACGCGTCATTCCTTCAGAGTGGACTCGAAGTAATGCTAACACTGTTACAGGTGACCAAATTGCATGGATGGTGCATAGACTTGATCTTGTAAATACTGCAAAACCTTCAGCCTAAAGCATGGTGTAATGTTCATAGGTGTGGACACTGCCCGAGTCATAGTGGCCCCAGATGAAGTCCTCTTCCCGCCTTCGTTGCAAGTGACTATTCGATAAGCAGTAGGTGGTTGCCTATCGCTGGTCCAGTTTCCCATGCTTCTCTATGGGAGAGATACTTGTGTTTAAAGCCCTTTTCTGAGTGTGCCATGTCATGTAGAACTTACCACTTGCACTATGCGTGTTGCTTAGACACAGCTTCATCACTGACCCTAGTTTTGTTCCTCAAAGGCTGCAAGTAGGCATGGGCGAATAGAGGATTTTGGGTCCGAATCGAATTCGAAGCAAATAGTGATTTTGGTCGAATAATTTCGAATCAAATAGTTTGAATAGTACAAGCAAAAAATACCACAAGGTATGTTTAAAGTATAGTTTTATATTTGCCCTTATTTGGTATTAGATATACTGTAATTGTTAATTTCAAGTGTATTGAGTTCAGTAGCACGAAATGGTCGAAACGGTCGGAAGCTAGCGCCACCTGGCCGTAAATCCAAGCCAGAGTAAGTCAAACCCGTTTATATCGACCCCGCAAAAAAAATGTCTACCAGTTCGATATAGCGGGTAATTCGATATAAAAGTTTTAATGAATTTGACTCTCAAAAATCCACTTTCTGCTGAAATATTACACAATGAAGTCGTCTTGCATCTTCTGCTGCTTTTTCTTCATTGCATCCGCGATAACGATATTTTTCTACGCTATCGACGGACTCCAAAATGCTGAGACCGCTGCCTTCTATATTCGCGCATTAGCGCCAAACTATGCCGAGAGCATGGAGCACGTCCAACGGGAGCACCTTCTCCTGCAGAGCGCCGTTTTGCTCTGCAAGTTGGCTTTCCCCTAAAACAGCGCCAAGGTGCGGCTCCTAAACGAAGCGTTTCACGTAGACCACAGCCAGATTGGTATAGACACCCAGTGTAGCAGCCAACCTTAGTTTAAAATTAATGTCGTCTCACCCAAGCACGGCACCATACAAAACGTTTAAGGGGAACAGTCGGCGCTAACTATTTTTATGCAAGACCCGGAAATTGAAAACACGGGTCCCCTCCATGCACCGGCGAAAAGTGCCAAAATCGTCTCAATCCTCCTCCCAAAAAGACAAATTGGACGTTTGGTGTTTAGACAGCGCAAGTTTGGTCTGCCGCGATGGGGCGACAGTGGTTTACACTGCAGAGGAGCAATTTTGCCAGTGCAGTACGACTGCTAACTTGGGGTCTTTAACGTGCTCACGCAGTAGTGATACACGACCGCACGCTGGTACGATGCTCATCCAGATCGAAACAGGCAGGGGTGGTCTCAATCCCAGTAAGTCTATTCGATCCGCCAGCGAGCAAAGAGTAGTCCGATAATAACAGGAACGAAAAGTACTCATGTAGATTTTATCAATTAGTTGCACTGGGAAATGTTGTCCCGTAGCGATTTCGGGGAACCGTCGAACACACAAGCGCTTCGTAGGGGCAGCTTCCGACGCAGATAAACGAAAAACAGGGCGTTACGTTGTCGCCATTGCCGCCCACAACTGCGGGACAAACAATTCACTCCGCGCCCAGAGGAACTCCTGCGGGTCGAATGATGCGAGAATACATGCAGAGCAACACCGGATGAGAGTAAGTTTTTGAATCTTAAGGTGCCGAGCCTTTACTCCGAACTGAGATGGAGAAACGCGGCCTAAGGAAAGCGAGGACGCAGCGAAGACGCTGCAGGCAGGTTAGAATAGGACAGAGCGGGCGGCGCTTCGCTGTGCGGCGTGGCGTGGACGCCGTGACTGGTGGCACTGTCAACCAGCTGCCAAGGCGGAGTGGCATGCCCCTATAGGTTCGCTGAGCGACACCCATTGTTCTTGCGGGTGCACCAAAATGGTAGCACCCACAAGAACATTGAGGGGATGGAGTGCTGAGACTCCAAGCATAGCTTATTTGATGACTCTAGTTGTCTAGTCTTTTATGGCTACCCGATGAATAGTGCCAGCGCATTCTCCCGTCCCCGTCGTAAGTGGCCACTAGAGGGGGACGATGCACTTGGTTCAGCGGTTTCTTTAACCACCCCATTTTAGCTACATTTTCAGAATAACGGGGGCTTTACTCTTCTCTGCATGCTATTGATTATCTCTTAATTAAAAATAGCTATTGAGCAAATGGCAAAACAAATGCGATGCCAAAACAAACGCTGGAATTTCCGTGCACTTTCCGGTGGGGTGATGGCGCACGTCGTGGAGCTTGCGGGTCGGGCGGGCAGTCGACAAAACGCGGCGTGTTGCACATTTCTTTCGTTCTGCCAGTGTGAGCCTCCACGGCATTCATTTCGCAACCTCAAACTTCTTGAAACGTGTACAACGGGCCATACTGCGCAAATGACAACTTCTGTTGTCACGTTTTCGGTGCTGCCAGTAGAGCCCTGCAGCTTGAAAAAAAAATTGCGGTGGCTCAGCTCGGCTATGCCAGGATATACGTAGCGTGAGCTTATGCGCACAAAATGAGAGGCACTATCAAGCGGCTCCGGTGCAGCATCAGACTTGGCTACTGCGCAACGGAGGCGCACAGCTGAGCACGCGGCGGCGCCAGTGCGTCTGCCGCGGCTATGATGTCACTCCTCCGGATTGCGCAGACCGGCGAGGTGGGCGAGGTAAGCGCGGCGGCGGCAGAGCGCGCGGCGGCGGCTTCGCGTGGCTCTCATAATGAGCCGTGCTCATTATGAGAGCCGTGCTGATTATGCGGAGCACGCGGTGCCATGCTCATTATGCGGAGCTCCGCCGCCGCCGCCGCGTGCTCCGCATAATGAGCGTGGCTCATTATGAGGGCCACGCGAAACTGCTCAACCTCGGCCAGTGTAGCTAACGCTACAAAAGACGGCAGAGAACGAAATTAAAAATTCAGTAACTTTGCAAAAAAACTTTGCAGTAACTTTGCAACGCTGAATTAGAGCGTAGGTCTTGAGGAGGAGGGGAGGGTACGCCCCTCTTCCTTCCCCACTAAATTTAGTGGGGAAATTTTTCTGCTAAATTTAGCGGAAAAAGTTTACCCTCGTGATGTTACGTGTGACGTCACGAGGGTAACGTTGTGACTTTACCCTCGTGAGGGTAACCCTCATGACCCTCGTGAGGATACTAACCCTCGTAAGGATAACCCTCGTAACCCTCATGAGGGTAAACCTCGTGACCTTCGTGAGGGTAACCCTTGTGACCCTCGTGAGGGCAACCCTTGTGACCCTCGTGAGGGTGACGACCATAACCCTCACGAGAGTAACCCTCGTGATGTCATTATGGAAATGTCCCATAATTCAATGCACGGTTACGCCGACGCCGCTCAAGTTGGAAACGAGCGCCTAAGAGATGCGCTCTAAAATTATTTTGTTCTATTATACGGGTTACTAGTTCGGCCGTGCCTGTTGATGTATTGAACCGATTTCGAGGCAAATAAATGACCCTCAAAGTTTTTCCCTCCCTTTTAATAAACTAATATTAATTTACGTTAAAGTACAGCATGTAAACTAACACTTTTAAGGCACTTCAGGTGGCCCACAAAAATAGGTTTCTCAATTCATCGAACTGCAATTTACTACAGACGTGCAAGCAGGTGGTGGAAGTTTACAATGAAAAAATCAAAGTTTGAACTTACCTCGTTCAAAAGAGAAGAAACAGAAGCTTATTCTGGGTAATTTACGCCGCCACTTTGCCGATGATGCACGCGTAGGGATGAGTGCTACCGACAGATGGCACACTCCGCGTCGAGAGAGCGCTGCGAGATTGTCTGCTATCACAACCCGAAACGTCCGGCCTCTCTCAATGCGACTTACACCATCTGTCAGCAGCACTCATCCCTACGTGTGCATTGTCTGTGAAGTGGAGACGTATACCTTATTTACTCGCATAATGAGCACAATTCTTCCCAAAAAATTTACACATGTTGGGGGGGGGGGGGGGGGGGGGCATTCATTATGCGGGGTAAACTTTTTGCATTTTCACACTTCGTGCAAATGTCAATTAGGTGCTAATATGATACGGCAAGGTACTGTGGCACGTCTCCATTGATGGAGGTGCACACACAGCTGGTCGGGGGCGTACAGTAACTATGCTTTATAAATTACAAACCTTTTTTGGGCACTTTTGGGCATGCCTTTTCCCAAAGGAGAACCGCCCTATGAAGCTCACTCAGCACGGAGAGCAATGCGAAAAACAGACCACAGACGACGGCATGTTTGTTGACATCAATGCATCCGATACGCGAAGGACATCCAATGCTGGGCAATTCCTCGACCCAAGCTTTGTCAAGTGTGCGCGCCGCTCGATTTCACGGTTGATCACTTCCGTAACTATGCACCTGCAACCATTATGAAAGCGGCTTGGCTTGGCTTGACTTGGCCTGACCACTTGACATCAAAAGAAAATTGGCTTGGTGAGTTTAACGCATTTCGAGACTTGCAGAGCCGAAAATAGGAGGTGCATTCATTACGGTAGGGAAAAAAAAAGTCCAAATATTGGTACCCCCTGTGGGGGGTGCATTATGGGGGATCGGTGGCCGAGTGGGCTAAAGCGCACACCCAGCTCGGAGCACGTGGAGCGAAAGCTCGCGCTGCAGAACTCAGGGATCCTGGGTTCGAGCCCAACCCCTGCCCCTTTCGATCTGGACGAGCATTGTACCGGCGTGCGGTCGTGTATCACTACTGCGTGAGCAAGTTAAAGACCACAGGTTAGCAGTCATACTGCACTGGCAAAATTTCTCATCTACAATGTAAACCAGTGTCGCCCTATCCTGGCAGACCAACCTTACGCTGTATAAACCACTAAACATAGAATTTGACTTTGACTTTTGGGGGGTGTCTTCATTATGTGAGTAAATACGGTATTGCACAGAACAGGTTTCTGTTTTTTCTCTTTTGAATGAGGTAAGTTCAATCCTTGATTTCTTCGCTGTAAACTTCCACCACCTGCTTGCACTTCTGTAGTTAATTGCAGCGCGATACATCGAGAAACCGATTTTTGTGGGTTGTCTGAAGTGCCTTCAAAAAGCGTTAGTTTACACGCTGTAGGTGCGCTCCAGCGTCCGCTCACATGTAGAGTTCGGCCATGTCCTTGCCCACCAGCCTGGCCGACCGGATGCGGCCCAGGTGCTTGAAGGTGATCATGGTGCGCTCCGACAGGTTCTGCGAGGGTGAGGGGGACCCCCAGGTGAGGGCCCCTGCCGCTTCATCTGCTCGCCCTCACCAGGTAGTGCTTGAGGAAGGACTCCCTGGACGACAGCGCCTCCCGCACCTGGCTGTGCGGCGACTGCACCTCCGGCTCTGCACCTGCAGAGAGAGAGAAAAGACGTGCTGATTAAGGCTGACACGACAACGACTCATTAAAACGACATTGACACCAAAGCGACGGGGACGTGGGATATGAGAGACAATAAAGAGAAATTATATATAAAGCCTAGGGCGTGTTAGATACGAGCCGAGGTGGACTTTGTATTTTGCTGCCCTAAACAGATTTTAAAGATGTATCACGGAATGCCCCCAATCGCTTGGGGGCACATACCCACTCTGCTCGAGAAATCGTCCCTTGCTGGCTGCCACTCAAAACCTCCATGGCTCTATTTGGGTTCTGAGATCCTTTTTGATTCGGGACTACTAAAATGTACGTACAATGTGTTTTTGGTGAGGGTGATTCGACCAAAACGTAAGACGCAACATTGAAACAGAAAAACGTTACGACCGAGAGATTGATACGGAGTGTCATCATCGTGAAGCTCCCTCTCGGGTGGCACCTTACTCCCACTGGCTGGTGTACGCATTTACGTGGCCACAAAAACAACCAATGGCATTCCCGTTGGAAGTCGCAACACCTGTCTCGGTAGATGAACGATTGCACCGAAATTTAGGGCCCAAAAGTGTATTTTATGTAAAAAGGCTCGTTTTGGCACATGCGACTGCTTAGGGCAGAGTGCCTTAAAACCTCTTAAAATCTCTTACGACGATAAAACACAATGGCACGCTGGCGCCATTTATGCGGTGACCCTGGAACTGCGGTTCACTAGAGTGAAGGATTTTGCGGTATTTGCAAGGTCAAATGTACAGTATTTACTAGAATATAAGTCAACCATCAATATAGGTCAGTGACTTTATATTAATCTCGCCGAGAATAAAAAAAGAAATCAAATATACTGTAAAATATTGCGGAGGGCCCACTTCATTCAAGCACCCACTATTAACATCTCCGAAACTCGGGAATTCTGAAAATTATACATTAAGTGCCCGATTTGGCCGGACAAGTGCCCATGTCTACCTATATTAAGCCAGTTTTCAGTGAAAGTGAAGTGGGGGCTCCCCCAATAATTTCCAACAGGTCTACCCTTTTTTTTTTTTATACATATGAAGGAAATGTTAGGGCAAAAGGAAGGAACAAGCCTTTATTTACAGTGTTCTCAGCTAACCAGAATGGACAGTTGGGTTAGTTGGTATATGTTCAAGTTGAAAAACCGCGTGAAAAACACAAGGACAGAGAGGAGAGAATTACACACAGGACAAGGTGCTGTCTTGTGTGCAATTCTCTCCTCTATGTGCTTGTGTTTTTCGAGTTATTTTAAGTCTCAGCTAAATCACAGCACAATGCCAAAAGCTTAATTATAGTCAGAACCTCCCGACATGTCATCGTCGTCAAAAGCTTCGTCGACATCCTTACAAACTCGCAACAATATCTCCTGACACCGTTGCAAAATGGCAACAAGAAACAAAAGAAGGTGGAGATGGGCGAAGCGCCCAAATACCAAATACAAAGGGGCGAGCAACACCGCGAGCCGCCGTGAGTAACAAGAAGTGAAAGTACCGTATTTCCATGAATGTAAGTCAACCCATTTTTCAATTTTTGCAAATCTGAAGTGGGGGGGCGGTCGACTTACAATCGAACTAAAGCATTCCACTGTCGACCACGAAACAATCGTGATATCAAGAACACCTTGGCTTGCTATGAGCTCAGCCGGCCGTACCAGTAGCATTGCGCTCTTCTGTGCGCTCATTTTACAAGTTCTTTTTTGTAGCGTGAGCTACACTGGCCGAGGTTGAGCAGTTTCGCGTGGCTCGCATAATGAGCCGTGCTCCGTGCTGCGCAAGCGCAAGGAGCAGTGACGTCACACGGCGCACAGCTGGCGCGCCAGAGACGCCGCCGCCGCGCGCGCCTCGCCGGTCTGCGCGTGCGCGAGGAGCAGTGACGTCACACGGCGCACAGCTGGCGCGCCAGAGCCGCCGCCGCCACCGCACACGCCTCGTTGGTCTGCACATTCCAGAGGAGTGACGTCATAGCCGCGGGAGACACACTGGCGCTGCCGCGTGCCCAGCTGTTCGCCTCCGTTGCGCAGTAGCCAAGTCTGAAGCTGCACCGGAGCCGCTTGATAGCGCCTCTCGTTTTGTGCGCATAAGCTCACGCTACGTATATCCTGGCATAGCCGAGCTAAGCCACTGCAATTTGTTTTATATATATTTGCGAAACTAGTACTGTTAATAGCAATTTGCAAATTAATCCGAATGTACGACAGTGAACGCTTGTTGGGTGAACAGCACACGACACGCCCGACTTACACGCGTGGCGGCACTTGATGTAACAGCCACTCCGGAATGGCCGGTGGAACAGCCTTACCAGCCTCACTCCCCGCTGCTTCTTTTCGCACGATTCACAATCGCACGTCGTTTCATTGAGTGTCGAGATCATGCTGGAGTGTCAAATATGTTTTCTCTGTATTGACATGCGTGATCCGGACAGTTTAGCTTTTTGATGTTCATTTGTGGCCGTTCTTCATTCAAAAGCAGCCAACAATTGCGCTGCTGGAAGCAAGTTTGACCCGTTGGAGCGGGCGGTGCTCCAGTGGCATCTGCAACAGGCCAACGGCACAGGATCTTAAGTTCTTACTTGTGACGGCAAACAAAGAGGCTTCCGTAGGCCAAAGTCTGGATAGGTCTGGATGCCTTCCAGAGGAGGTCAGGCTTGCAATGTATGTCGCAGAAGTGCGCGATCGGTCCCTACCCGTGACATGCGACGCGATCACCGAGGATGTGCGGAAGATGCGGTTGATGCTGTCATTTGCGAAGTGCGAGATTTCGTTAGACGACACCGTGCTTTGAGAACGAAGCAGTGATGATGACGGGACTGACATCACCAGTGCAGTCTAATCGTAGCCTTTAGTCGTGGGCAGAGTGAGAACGACAGGGGGCAGCTTTAGTTTTCCCGACTACAGCGTGAGCTTCTTAGTTTCAAAAACGTCTGGGCACTTCGTGGCGCGTGCACACGCAGCCAAAGCATGCCAGAAGGCATCGAGCACGTGCTGGAGGCCAGGCTTTCGAAAGAGACACTCTGCCGTTCTCACGTGTTCGCCATAAAATGCGCCCCTAAAGGTTTTTTGTTCTTTTTTTTGCTGACGTGGAATGTAAGGGGGTCGACTTTCAATTGTGTAAATACGGCAACCTTCATATTTTTCTGTCACGCGGAGCATGTGTGAGCGGTGCTGGCCACGGACAGGCACAAAACCTGATGCCTGAGGGATGCACGCGGGCGGCAGACACGGCGGGCCGCCGGCTGCTGCAGTTTCGGTCGTTTTCATGCACCAAAATCTTTCTGAAATAGAAGTTGCGCGGCGCTACGGCGACGCCGGATCGGTGACTCAATAGCCCATGCGCTCGATAGGGTCGTGAAATTTGGTCACGAATGAAGGTAGAAATTTTCTGGTAACGATTATAGGTCGACCCTTAATTTTATTGCGAAAGCTTTAACTGTCCCATGGGGTGGAGCCGGCGGCGTCTGTAACCGCTGTAATCGGGAGAAACGCGAAAGAAAGTCCCAGGGAAACGGCTCCTAGACAGCCATTAGCTGGGAGGACGCACATAGTTCCAACGAACGCCGCCCCACAGATGAAGCACTTTTCCTGGCACTCCGGCCCGCACGCCAGGAAGGAGCGTGCTCGGCCGCCTCTCTCGTGTCAGGCATTGCCGGAGGGGGTGGAAGAGGGGGGGGATACAACCGCGTCTGCTCCTCTCGGCACCGAGGAGCATGGCGGCGCTTGAGGCATCTATATCGTCAGCAGCCGCAACCTCAGCAGTAACGAAACGTGGCCGTCCACGCCAGTACATCGCAGATGAACTAAGGAAGTGGAAAAATGACATTCATGCTTTCGAAATTCACAACTTATACCGTATAATCGCGTGTAAGGGCCGCACCCGTGTAAGGGCCGCACCCCCGTATTTAGGACAAAGTATTGCAAAAACAAAATTACAGAAATTATTCATGTATGCGCCGCACCCCCTTGTTTTTGAGGCACGCCGACTGTAATACCACGTTTCTACGAATATATTTCGCTAGGTGGCGCTAGCCACCGCCCGAGCACATAGCGGCACGCGTCCGCATGCCCGATATTTACTCTCCATTCGTCCGTATCACAGCATAGAAAAATGGCTGTCGACTTCGATCGTGGTCGGCCGCACTGTCGGGATGCATTTATGTTGCGGCAAGGCATTGAGATAAGATGAACGATATGTCAGGTTCCGTGGTAAGCGCGAGGAATGGGGATTCAGCGAGGCTCGGCTCGCGCGTGCACTCAGGTTTCCGAACGCCACTGTACGCTCTGGGGAGGTTTCCTTTTGTTCTTCGATTCGTATCAAAGCGTCGCGATTTGTCTGGCGTCTTGATTTGTCTGCCTTTCCGCGCAATCTCAGAGCTATGGGTAAGTACCACTTCAACAGTCATACGGGATTCAAGTCGAAAGTTGCCGCGCATGCTATCAAGTACGGCAAAAAAAAAAAAAGATGCGTATTGCGCAGTATGTAAACTAATTAAATCCGACTGACGACTGAGTCCGGATTCCGGAGTGAAGGCGTTTCCGACCAGTGCAGCCGAGCGCGCTCATGTACGTTCATTTCAAAATGTGGATACAGATTTTTTTTGTTTATCCGTGTATGGGCCGCACCTTGAAAATTTGCCCTCTAATCGGGAAAAAATAGTGCGGCCTTTACACGAGTTTATACGGTAAGTGCTTAAGTGCTTATCTGACAACATTTCCAAAAAAGAAAAGGGGTTGACTTATATTCAAAGAAATACGGAACTACCCGTGAGAAATGATTGTTAATAACATTGACAAACAGGTTTTCAAACCAAATGAGAAAGAATAAAACGCATAAAAAATAGAAAATACACGGGACGACCGAGTGCTCCACGGCTACCCGATAGGCTGCGCCAGCGTGTTTGATCGTCGTTAAGATATTTTAAGAGGTCTGAAGGCACACGGTCTTAAAGGGTAACTGCAAAGAAAAAAAAGCTTTTTTTTTAACAGCCTAATTGGGACAAGCATGTCAAAAAACAATTTTTCCCCGAGAAAACAATTTTTTTTCAGCAATATTTATTGCGTGAGACTGATTTTAGTTTGCGGCTATTTTGTCCGTTTTAAATCGCGCACCACGAAGTTGGGATTCCGTGACGTTGATCCCAATCGGCTGCTATTGGCTAAGAGTTTGATTGACAGCTTAGATCTTGGTTGTTAAACCTTTGTTATATGTTGTAATTTCCTTTCGAGTGGCATATTTTTACGTTTAAAGAATAACCCATGTAATGAGAGTTATTATTTTTTACAAATTGTTTACAAGACGGGCACTTCCGTGTGGATTCATACCAAAAAAAACAAAAGCTTCGCCATTCTTTTATGGCCGCCGAAGTCTCTGCTCCCGCCTGTCTCGCCTTCCTCGACTGGTCGTTTCGCCGAAGTGATCAGTGTTTCGTGTTGACCCAGGTGCTTGAGTGAGACTTCCTGAAGTGAAGTAGTGTGTGTTTAGCAGCTGTCGCCAGTGTTAGTGATAGGAAGCTCCGCGGGGTTTTGGCTTTCCTAGCGCGGTTTGTTTCTTTCGTTTTCCACTTTGCTTTCTTAGCGTGTTTTTTTTTTTCCTTGCTTGCGCGTGCAAATGCCGACTTTTTTTAGATGTCAGCTCCTGTAAGCAGCGCCGTTGCTCTGTAAAGTGCTGCGAGATGAGTGATCGCGACAGCGAGTCTTTCCGCAGCCATGTCGCCCCGAAAGATCACAAGCTGAATGCTATTTGGCTGCAGGCAATCGGGCGTTCGCGTAGCGACAAACGAGTCCAGGTATGTTCTCGTCATTTCGCTCCGGAGGCCTTCGAGATTCGCACCGAGGCACTTCTCAGGTCACGTCTTCGCGACATGTGCTCGCAAAACCCGGAGCTTATCGCGTCCCGTCAAACCAAAACAATACCGGCGCCATGTTGAACGTGCGTTGTTGCCACATTTTCCCCGACCAAACAAAAACAACGAAAGCAAACCGGCTCTAGCTTCCAGCGTACATCGACGGCACCTTCCCCCTCCCCCCTCCCCCCTCCCCTCCCCCCTCCCCCTCCCCCCCCCAATCCGCGGCCGGGAGTCAAGACGCTGCGTACTCTGCAGCCAAGTCAATCCAAGAGAATCTAAGAGTGAGGGGCGGGGCGTAGTTCTGCGCGCGGGTCGAAAGAGCGGGAGTTTCAAATGTGGAGAGGTTGTGACTCCGACTAAATTACGTCCTGTGGCGTAAATATTGCTAAAAAATTTTTTTGTTTTCGCGGAAGATTTGTTTTGTGACATGCTTGTCCCAATTAGGCTGTTTAAAAAAACACTTTTTTTTCTTTGCAGTTACCCTTTAAGAAGTTGCGGGTGTGTAAACGGGCCTTGAAGATTTTCTTTGCGCATTGAGTCACGAGCCGGGTGTACTATTTATTGTGAAATCAACAGCTTGACTCCTTTAATGTTCTCTTGGTGGGCACCTCGCACCTGTTTTGCAGGCATCCGACCCAGAGCTTTCAAGTTACTGCCAATGTCTTAGTTCGGTCAATGCGTTTCTGCAGCTAAGCTCTTGGATATTGCTACGAATCTTGTAGTACCCCTTCCCCCTCTGCCCCCTCACCTTGCTCCTCCTCCTCCTCCTCCCCCATGCCCGAGAGCAGGGACACGACCATCAGCAGCTGCTCCGACCCGGGGTTCTGGGGAGGCATCAGGCCGCACAGCTCGCCCAGCTCCTTCAGCTGCACAGGGCGCATTGTACGTCAGAAGGATGGTCCCAAGAATGAGACCGACACTGGGTGCCACACTCTAAAGCGAGGGGTCTCGAGCATTGGTCTCGAAAAACGCTCCTCGACCCTCCACGACAGCCACGGAACCCCTCGCTTCCCTCGATGTAACTGCGATAAAACTGCGGTGCAGAAGCCTTCAGACATTATTGTTAGCCCAACTGCACAGTCCAACTGCACACAGGTGGAGTGTTTGGGTGCATATGGCTCAAAGGTGCGGAAGTATACCGTATTTACTCGCAGAATGAACACACTTTTTTTCCGAGAAATCGATGCAAAGTTGGCGGGGGGGGGGGGGGGGGGGGGCGGCGTTCATTACGCGAAGTAAAATTTTTGCGTCCTATTTACTCGCATAATGAACGGACCTTTTATCCTGAAAAATCAACCTAACTTCTCATCTCTTTGCGCGCGGCGCACGACTTCAAAACCAAACTGCAATGCGCAAAAAAAAAATGCTCCTCTCCATGTTTTTTTTTTTCTTCCTTCCGTGTTTTTTGTTTTTTTTCCCACCTTTCGCAAGTTGTTTTGTTTGCCCACGCTGCCCATGCATTCGCGACCTCGCTACACCAGATAGAAAAGTGCGTTCATTTCGAGGGCTTCTCGCTTCTCTTTCCAAAGTGCAAGGAGGAGGCGAGGGCAGGATGCCTTCATTATGTGCGCTTTGCTTGGGCGAGGGCTTCTCCGCTTTTCTTTCTTATCTCCTTGCGCGCGGCGCGCGACTCCGGGACCAACTGCGCTGTGCAAAAAGAAAAAAAAGAAAAAGAAAAAAAAGCTCCTTTTTGGTTTTTTCCTTTTCTCTTGGTTCCGTGGATTGTTTTTTTTTTTCTTGCCGCCTTTCGCAAGCTGTTTCGTTTCGCTTCTCCGCTTCTCTTTCTTATCTCCTTGCGCGCGGCCCAAAGTCCACCAAACTGCGCTGTGCAAAAAAAAAGAAGCTCCTCTCCATGTTTTTTTTTCTTGCTTCCGTTGGATCTCTTTTTATTTTTTTAACACCTTTTGGAAGGCGTTTTGTTCGCCCACGCTGCCCATGGCATGCATTCGCGACCTCGCTGCACCAGGATAAAAAAGTGTGTTCATTTCGCGCGCGTGGGGAGAGCGGGTCAAAATTTTGACGTCCCAGTTGGGGGTGCGTTTAATACGCGAGTGAAAAAAAAAAAGTCAAAATTTTGAGAGCCGACTTGGGGGGTGCGTTTATTACGCGAGTGCGTTCATTGTGCGAGTAAATACGGTAGTTCATAAACTCGAAATACATATTACCGACTCGGTAATTTGAGGACTCTTTACTAGCGGTTGCAAAAAGGCAGAGTGTGCAGTCGGGCTGGTAGTGGTTAACTGTATCGTTGAAAACCAGTCAGCGGCAAGGGAACAGAAACTTTAGAGCCAAAGAAAAAGGCATAGGCGGGGAATGACGTGTGTCTCTCTCTTCGGATGGGACACGGGAGGGTAACGTTAGAGATATTCCCCTCCTGTGACTTTTAGTTGCTACTTATAAGGCCAGCTTTTGGGATTTTCACATCTGCACCTGGAAAGTAGCCTCGATGGTGATGTCACGCTCATGACGTCACGGTGTTTGTAATGGCGGGTGCCTGACCATGGTACTAGAATAGTGACAAATCATAAGGAAGAAAACTCCTGCAGGGGTGGAACTCATGAAATGTACTTGGGAGCAGCCACGGGAGCAGCTGAAACAGCCGTTTTGGAGCAGGTTGGGAGCAGCTAAAACTACATTCTGGAGCAGGTTAGGAGCAGCTCAGATCAGTTTTCATTGCACTTCAGCTTGTCTTAGACAAGCACGGGAGCAATTTCAATTGTGCTTAGCAGCACAGATGAACATCAGTGGTTACGGACCTAGGTAGATGGGATAACAGTGTAACAGATGCGAAAACTTAAAACTTTGCGAGCCTTAATGAAAATAAAAAAGCAAGTACCATATTTTTCTGAAGATAGGGTCCTTGATATTTTCTGAGTGGCCTTCAGCTGCTCAAAATGCAAACCAGCACTGCTTATCGCACAACCCACACACGCTCGACATTGTAATTATATGTGCGAACCACGTGACGTGCGTAAGCAACGGACGTGCAGTTGCGCGGAGGAACAGGGCAACACATTTCGAGTTTATCTTATTGTGCAACTCAATATCGAAGCAGCAGACTACGATTAACGGAGTTATCGTATTCGAAGCGATAAGCAGGAGCAAGGTTAAAGTACGCCGAACAGATCTACCGCTCGCCTGAGAGCTGCTGGCCGGCAAGGTTTCGGATCCGACCGCGTTTCAGTTCTGTCAAATCACAATTTATCTTGCGGGAATGCGGTTCCAACTTCTAACGATGAAGTACTAAAAGGAATATTGTGCTCATATCCAGTCGCAGGTGGTGTAGTGCTTGGAATCCGACCCCCGAATTTTTTCGTGCGCTTCCGACTCGGGATACACAGGGAGAATAAACAGAACAAAGGTGCAAGGCCAACCAAGCTAAACGCGCTCATTGTTGCCAATCGAGTTGATAGAAACCGAAACCAAGACAAAATACAATTCTTTTGGTGCACGTTTTGCGATTTGTTGCTTAATGGCGCGAGGTATTGGCTGTGGCGCAGTTTCCGCAACATGGCGCAGGATGGCGCAGACAAATGCGTCTGGCGCAAAATGGCGTAAATGGCGCAGCCGTTCCACCCCTGCTCTCGGGTCGTAGTTTTTTTTACCCGACACTGCGATGTAATGTGACACTGTGACATCCCATATGATACCGTGTCGTGGCACCATGTGATGTCGGGTGACACCGTGACGTCAGGCGACACCATGACGTGACATTGTGATGCCACGTTGCGTGACACTATAATGTCATGAAGGGCACATAAACGCCATGCATTTAGATTTTACAGCGAAGCTGTTTATGGCTAGGGTTCTGTGAATTTTTCATGTGCGTCAACAAAAACTCGTACCGCCCTCTCTTTGTCGTTGTTCCAAGGGCTTGCGTGCCTACCGTAAAATACCGGGCAAGCGCCCACTTAAAATTTAGAAATAAAAGCGAGAGAATGGGGGATGGGTGCTTGTCCGGTCATCAATTTTACATATAAATATACTGCACGTATTTCCTCAGATCTTAAAAATTTTGGAATGGGCGCTTAATGTGAACTGGGCGGATGCACGGTATTCTACGCTAGGTAGTTTCCTTCCGCTCTCCCGGGGTGGAGGTCCTGTCACGAATGTCTACTTTCTGCCGAGTGGCAGTCCCATCCGTTACACGTCTAGTTTTTTTCGGCTCTTCGAGGCGGCATTAGTCGTCCAAGCGAATGTACATAAAAAACCAGAGGGACAGGTTGCCGTTCTCCACTTTCGATTTCACTTCTCCTCTCTTGTCATAATGGGGAGGGCGCGTATAGTCCGGACACCCAAAGAAGAACGTGCCTGCGAAGAGCAATGGCGGGAATTGCAACGAGAATCTCAGCGGCGGCGGCGGGTGGCAAACACCACCGATGACGGTTGTGCAAAAAATGCAAAGCGCATGCGGCAATTCGGGTTCGTCCAGTCCGGATCAAACGAGCACTTTCTTGCCACCAACATCATCAGTGAAGAGGCCACTTCCGGAAACACGATGAAAACACGACGCTCAACCACACACGTCAATAACCGAATAGCAGCATGGCCGCCAGATGCACACTTTCGGCTCAAGGCTTAGATTGGGGTGTGCGGCTTTTCCATTTGTTACTAAATCTAGTAGCTCTAACTGGATCTAGCCTAGTGTCGCGCCCTCAATCCAATCCAATCCAAGGCTTGGACTGGATTCGTCGGCTGTTCCCTTTGCATCGGATAGCACACTCTACATCGAGTGAGCAGAGCCCGCGCTTTGCTCTAAGCAGAATTCATTGCCTATATTTCTGACCCCAAGTCCTCAAGTCTTTGCTCAGGGCACTCGATGGCGTTTCCGGCTCATTTTCCCTGACTGGGCTCACTTTTTGACAATATACCTGACAATTCCCCGATTTTTCCCGGTAATTAAAATTTCCCCGACAATTCCCGGTTTTCCCGGTCGCTAGACACCCTGGCAATGTGTGGGATTTTGCAAAGCAGACTTGTGCGCTGCAAGTGTTGTCGGTGACCAGTTGCGATTGATTGATGACCACCGATCAAGACAATACATGTGTTCGTACCTTTGTTCAAAATTCTGTGTCACACCTGTGTCGCGTGCGAATGGCTCATGATTTTTAGAATGCATTCAGCTTACATATATATATAAAAAAAAGATTTTTTTCGATGCAAAACTTTGTTTTCTGCCCCACAGTCTGGTTTTAAACAATATGATCAGCAGTTGTGGGTTATTCAAAACATTGGTGCCATCACTACTGAATGCTGCAACACATAGCCAGTGAAAACACGTCGGTGCTTTTGCATTTTACTCGGACAGGGCATAGACAAGCAGCAAGGTTTACCGCTTAGGTTCGCCGCCCCTGAACGAGCGCTTTTCACCACACTAGCAGTTTCAAATCCAAGATAAAAACGGAAGAATTGGGCAAGCACTCACTTTCCAGTTTCTCCCATTTGCTCGCTTTGGTCCCAATTGCCCACAAAAATGTAACGTATTAAAAAGTGATACGCTGATACATATCTTGTACGCGAGAAAAAGAATTCTTTAAATCTAGTCGCATATTTGATATTGTCATTACTCACTTTCGGCGAGACATTTTAATAAAAAAGAAAAAAGAAGCCGAAGACCATCTTCTGTAGGTAAGAAAGCAGACCTTGCAGCTTCAGTCGGCGACAGATCAAAAATGCAACAGATGCTCTGCCTCCTGCACGCACTCGTTGCCTTCCGCGGTTCTTTAGTTGCGATGGGCTCACGACAAGCCGAGGTGTGGCCGAAGGTAGAAACCACCACAGCCTTAGCCCGCCACCGACCACAGAGACTGTCCACGCGAGGCTGCCCGATGCAGGTGCTGCCCCCAACCGGGGATCGCTCGTACCTTGAGCCGGGCGTAGGCCCACAGCCCAACGGTGTGCAGGGAGCTCTCCTCGGCGTGGCTGGGGTCGCTCAGCCGCTGGCAGACTCCCAACACCTCCAGGCAGCTCAGCAGCACCCAGCAGGGCACGGCGCCGGGGCAAACGCTCACCTGCACGCAGTTGTTGCGTTTTGTGTCCCATTCTGCCCGTGCATAAAAAGTGGTCCTGAATTGGCAAAAAGAAATTCAGTCCCATATAGTGGCTCAAATACTAGGCTAAATTTTCTTATGCAAACAACGGTTAAAACCTCTACCTGTTCGTCGACGACAGATGTACGAAAGTTACGGTGTTCTTTGCTGTAGTTATTTCTCTATTCGTTTCAGTTTCGATGGTGTCAAGAAATGACAACTCTGTTTCGAGGTGGCGAGTTGAGTAAAATTCTCTATAAGATTTAGCGGATTTTACTGCGATGCGCAGCCCAGGCCGCGCCGAAGCCGAGTATTCTGAGAATTTATGTTACACCCTCAAATGCGTATAGTGCATAGAAGCTTATAAGTCTCGTCGCGGTCACATCGAACAATACAGCGAACCATTGTCTGGAATGCACAGATTCTGCATCGGTGCCGGTCTTCAAATTCTTCCTTCGCCAGAAGTCGAGAGACCGCCATTAGCTCATACAAATGGCAGATGCTTAGGTGACGATGGGTATCGAAGTGGCCAGACTGAATTTTGGAAAGGGTCTATCGACGTCACTAAAGCCAAGGTGTCCCGCCGTCGGATGTCGCGATTTGGATGGTCGGTTATTAGAAATTCCGGCAAAAAGTACAAATGAATGCGAGAGTTGCATCCCGACTCCTGGCTGCCAAAGCTCCTGTGGATTGTCGGGCGGGAGAGTGACCCGCTGCAGAACAAGCGTCCGCCGCATCCAAGGTGCCACCGCCAAGATTGCGGCAGGCAACAGCGTAACACTTTTACGGCGGCATCAAGCGGAAATCGAGGGTCGGAGACGAGTTTGAGCCGGCTCAGTTGCGACGAGGTGTGCTGTAAAGTCTGGATCCCACATTAGCTTTCGAGTGCGACCGGGAACGCGGTGCCTGCCTTTGAACGGTTATGAAAGAACACACTGGTGCAATTCATTCGGCAGCCCCAGAACACTCCTGATCTGTGTATATACCATATTTACTCGCATAATGAACACACTTTTTTTTTTTCAGAAAAAATTGACACATACTTTACATGTTCATTACGCGGAATAAAATTTTTGCATTTACACACTTTGTGCAAATGTCATGTTAGGTGCCAATATGACATGGCAAGGTACTCTGGCATGTCTCCACTGATGGAGGGGCACCCACGGCTGGTCAGGGGCGCGCCACAGTAACCATGCTTTATAAATTGCGAACCTTTTTAGGGCGCTTTCGGCGTGCTTTCTGCCGGAGCAAAAGCGTTTTTCGAAGCTCACTCAGCATGCAAAGCAATGCAACCATTCTTAGGTGATATATATTACTAGTATCTGGCAGCGTGCTGAGGTATATACCGCGTTTATAGTGAAACCCGTTTAGAACGAACCCACGTACAGCGAATTATTGTCGATATCGAACTCACGGAAAATTTAATAAAAATGCATGTAAAAAGTATGTTTTATAACGAACAACATATTGGCTATATCAAACTTTTCCCCCCCGGGAGAGCTTCCAAAAACGCGCAAACAATCATCTTCTAGCCTGTCCCTTCCCCCAAAAAAGAAGTTGGATAGAAAAAAAATTCCAAAAGCTCAAGTTGCAAACAAAATTGAGCGAAGAGAAGTGATTCAGAAGGGGAGAAAGCTAAAAAATACACTGCACGCACGCACAGAAAAAAAATCTTTTCATCCCGAAGCATTTGCCCACGAAGAGAAGCGATTCAAAAAGGGAAATAAGCTAAAAAAAACAATCTCTGCACGCATGCAAAAAAACCTTTTTAGCGCGTTGTTACAAGGCGGAAGTGAAGAGATGAAAAAGAAAGAGAAGCTCTCGCCTTACAACGAACCCCTCGTAGAAGTTCGTTGTAAATGTTTTTTGCTATATCGAACTACTTGCTATATCGAACTGATCGTAGCGTTTCCTGCTGTTTGTTATAAACGGGTTTGACTGTATGCATTTCACGGTTGATCACTTCCGCAACTACTGCAACTACACACTTGCAGCCAGTACGAGAGCAGCTTGGCTTGGCTTGACTTGGCCTGACTGCTTGGCGGAAAAAGGAAATTGGCTTCGTGGTTAGCTAAATTGGGCGCAATTCGAGACTCGCGGAGCCGAAAATTGAAGGTGCGTTCATTACGCCAAGGAAAAAAGAAGTCCAAATATTGGTATCCGTTGTGGGTGGTGCGTTCATTATGGGAAAGCCTTCATTATGCCAGTAAATATGGTATCTTATGCAAATTATTCTTTCGGCAAGGTTCTCGAAAAATTTCGAGAATGTTACGAGACCATTTTTAGTGGAAAATGCGCTAATTTGATCTCGCAAATAGTACTACAAAACCTTCAGTCTCGTCATGCACGGATTGGAAGCGTACCAGCTAGGCTACTCAATAGCGGACACAGGTATGTGAAGATCCGTAAAAAAAGAACCAATTTTGAAAAAAGTGATAGTAAAAAGACGGCGTGGCACATCTATTTTTACTTCCTTCATATCAGTTGATGTCCGCAGCAAATTCTTGCTTAAGAAGCAATTGGTCACGACCATTTTCCTTATTGCACTTGCCCATCCGTGAAACAGGTACCTTGAAGTTTGGCCACAAAAATGCAAGCCGTCTTTAATTCTATAACTCTTTCCTGCCTCCTTCCGATCTTGCGAGGAAGGGGGCCTCACTTAACAGGGAGCTGCGAATCACATTCAGACCTTGGAGGAGCCGAATGCAGCTCACAAGCTGAAGTTTGCTCCCCCCCCCTCTGACAGACGATGCCGGCGTGTCAGTGTGCACCCTCCTCGTAAAAGGTCACAGGCAGGCGAAACATGCTCGGTCAGGCTCAAACACCGACGCACGAACCAGCCTCGAAATGCCCCATCGCCTGTTTGTCCACGACCCCTTTGGGAGCCTTCACCTCGAGGCTCCCGAGCTCATGCACGGTGTGCTGCAGGAAGGGCAAGCAGCGGGCGGCCATCTCCCAGGGCTGGTTCAGGCGCAGCAGGAGGGTGCACTGCCGCGAGAACAGGTACGTGCGCAGCTGCAACAGGGAGCCCCGCCCCGCCAGCAGGAGGGGCCTGTCCCGGCTACGGCCCCCCAGACGCAGCCCCGCCCAAGCCTCGCATCCGATCGCCGCCAGCTGCGTCAGCCACTCGGGGGAGTCTGCGGGAGCGGAGGGCGGCCCGATAAAACATTCGCGGCGACGGAACAAAAAAAAAGATACGCCGTGGCCGGAGCCGTTTTTTGCCGGCACATGCCAATCGACGCCCACGGTTAAAATTGAAAGAGATCGGCCAACGGCGACGACGAATACCGCACATTTGTATGTGCTACACATTTGCATCCGAATCACATTTGGGTGATTACGAGCTACACTGACGGAGGGCATCTGGCACGTCCCGGCGGAGGACCGAGGATTTATTTCGGTAACCTGGGAATCGTTTGATGGGCAACAGAAATCTTGGTTACATGGCGCTTCCTCCGCTACGAGCCACCATGGGGGTGCAGGAACCTCAGCCACGACTCAAACCCGCCAACTGGGAATCCGTAGGCAAGAGCCACGATGCCATACGAGACGAGCTGGTGGAAAGTGTGCACTTTGATTAAACCGAGGTTACAGCACGAATGGAGTCCCGAAGCATCTAAAAAATTAAATGGTCGTGACAGAACTGTCTGCTCTTTTCCTACCTCGTCCCAAGCTGTTCCAGGTTTCTCTTGTACCAAGAAGACTGGGTTTTACACAAGCTCATCTCTTGCGGAGCTGAAGCGTGCAGAGATGCGCCTGTGTTTGTTTTCACTCTGCTCCCGAGGACTGCATTGCGCGTCACTGTGAACCAGCTTTGCACACCAAGTGTAGCACACCATTATCGCTATGACCCCTCTTGCGAAGAGGATGTCAAACAGAGCCCCGCATTTGCGCGAGCAGCTTTCAACAGTGCTGCAAAAGCTACACAAGCCTCGAAAACATCACGCAAAGAAGTTCATGCCGAATATAGGATGCAGATAAATAAAGTACAACAAACATGTTCAGAGCAGATACCAACAAGCCGGTTACTTGCTTTTATTGGTACTCTACAAGGAACTTTAGAAAGGTTTTGAAACAAGCACTCACTGAACAATAATATACATTTCCTGGCATAAAAGCGTAAAACATAAACAAATGTCACTTCATGCAGAAGTGGAAGATTGTAAGTCCTCCTCGACTTCAACAGCAACCAAATGCACAAAATGCATGGCGCCTGCTCAGACGGTCACTTCAGCTCTATCCAAGATTCATCGGTGCATCGATGCGGGGGCCAGACGCGAGACAGCGGACAAAACCCACTGTCTGTGATATGTCCTGGATGTGAGTTCATCGAAAACTCACATACCAGACATTTAAGACTGTGGTGCAAGTCCTTCCAGATTCGCATAACAGTTTATGTTTTAGGTGCGAAGTCAATCAGAACTCGCATAGCGGAAAGCTAGAGTTTTTCATCCGAGTTTATCCAAATCTCACATACCAGAAAGTTCAAAATGTTAATGAGAGTTCCTCCAAACTCGCATACCAGCTCGTATTGTGAATGTGAGCTCACATAGAACTCAGATAGCAGAAAGCTTGAGTTCTTGCTGCGAATTCATCCAAAACTTGTACACCAGAAACTTTGTTGTGTGTGGTCCTGTCTACCCAGCACAAGAGGGTGTAGAGTATACCGAGACAGTGTGAGAGCTCACCCCCGCTGGCAGAATTGATGACGAACTGGGTGAAGAGGGCGTCGAGCTCGTCATATTGCACCAGGGCTTCCTCGTGCAGACCCAGCATCTCCAGGACAAAGGCAAACTCCTCCTGCACAGGGGGGGGGGGGGGGGGCAGAGAGATGCAACAAAAGCTCAGCAGCGCACACATGTCATCCTTCAATTGACCCAATAAAAATACCCAATAAAAAAATTGACCGCATCTCCACGTGGTGAATGATGTTGATTGGGGCGAAGCTCTGGTGGTGCTTGTCTGCGTAGACGCTGAGCCGCAGCATGCGAAGCCTTTCGTTCGTTTTCATCCATGTCAGAAAGAGAATGTGTGGTATGGAACGTGGTTATATACGCATTTGAGCATTTGACCGCAGCGCCCTCTCGTCTATAAACGTTGAGCCAATGCATGCAAAGTTTAATGCAATTATATACGCATTTGGCCGCAGCGCCCTCTCCTGTATAGACGTTGAGCGACTACATGCAACAATTCATCCATGACATCCCCAGCTCTTGAGTTACTACCACATCTCAGAGCCCCCTACTCGTCCCGCTGTCGTGGCCGAGTGGTTAAGGCGATAGACTAGAAATTCATTGGGGTCTCCCCGCACAGGTTCGAATCCTGTCGACTGCGCAAACAAAGTTTTTTTTTAATTTTTCATCATTTGTTTTTTCATTTTTTTCATCTTTTTTTTTTCCCTACACGAGCACGTGAGCATGTGAGCTCACGAGCAGGAGCACGAGCACCGGACGCCAGACAGACATACGGACATGGCTAGCCCCTAAGGAGCTTCGCCCCCAAAAAATGCTTTGACTCCCACAAAACCCTTGTGAAAGGAGAACTCATCTCCACTAAGCCCTGGGATAAACCGAGGCACCAACGAAAGCACTGACATCTAAATTTAGTGAAGAAAGGATGTATGCTCTGGTGAAATGAACAGCATACAAAAAGACGAGGACAGAGAAAAGGAACATGCACGACACACAACGCTTGTGTGTAGTGCATGTTCCTTTTCTCTGTCCTCGTCTTTTTGTGCGCTGTTCCGTTCACCATGTCGTCATACCAACTCGCCCAAATTACAACACTTCTGTGATGTATGCTCCATCCACAATGTTACATCTGTCCATAATGTCATCTATGTTTGTGCCAATACATCTGCTCATGACGTTACATCTGTTAGTGATGATATAGTAAACTCTCACTTGAGCATATGTCGGTTTAATGAATATTTCAAAATAAAGAAGTTTAAAAAAATCCCTGGCGGTTTTCTTAAGCATTCTATGCAAAAATGTTTCAGTTAAACGAATTAACGAATTTCGGACTAGCGAATATTCCAGTTCAACGAACTTGATCGGTGGACCCAGGATTATCTTTGCAATCAAGTTCAACAAAGTTTTGTGCTTAGCAGTGCTGGCGTAGCCGATGCCCATCGACCCGCAGCCACCGCATCTGCAGCGGCGGCGTATCATCACTGGCGTTTACAGCGCCACTGAGACAAAGCAGCGGTGCAGTAGACGAAAACAAACGACGTGGTGTGTCTGTTTTTAATGCTATTAACTGTCCGCGCCAAACGGCACCTTAAATCCTTTCTCCAAGTGAAGCCAGCTCCCTGCTATGAAACCACGCGAAAAGCCTAGACAACGGCACCTAGTTTCCTTGATCCCAAAGGAGCGGAGTAAAGCTGATGGATTTCGGCTCAGGTCCGACTGGCTGGCATGCGTCAACGAGGCTCCCATTGGCCGCTGCGCGTCAGTTTCAACGACCGCTCACCCCACGGCGCTGCGTGTCCGTTAGCGCGTTGCTAACACAGAGCGTCAAAAGTCAGAACAGCGAGGAGAGGCGCCCTCTCCTCGCCAGCAGAGCGCGCCGCTCTGCCGTCGACGCAAATACGCTGCAGACGAAATAAGGAAGCGGAAACATGACGTACATGCTTTCACATTCACAACTCATTAAAAGTGCTTAAATGTACCTCGAGCCTTTTTTCTTTGTCATTGGTTCAGTTTGGCCATCTTAGTTTTGGGTAACAATGGCAGGATGGCAGTTTGTGTGCCTACTTTCTTAATGAGTACGGCGAAACAGAAGCGGTTGTCTCTATCAGGCAAGCTCAAAATCTTTCAGCGTCTGGACAAGTCAAAGGCAAGTGGACGTTGCGAAGGACTATGGGATTCCACCGTTGTTGTTGTCAACGATAGTGAAGCAAAAGTTGAAGCTTGAAGGAGAAACTGTGTTCAATCCCAGCACGAAACGACTCTGCACGGGATATTTCAAGCCAGTGGACGATGCCGTTGCGGTATGGCTTCGTCACAGCAACAAGCTGTGCCAGAGGAAGTGCAAAAAAACGTAGACTCTCTGGACAGCTTTGTTACTTCATGCCCTTTAAGAGTGCTGGTGCAAATGAAAATTACAGATTTGTCAAAATGAGAGAGGCACGTAACTGTTATGCACTTTGTATATATCAATGTAACATGACTCCACAAATTGCATTTCACACTTTTGACTCAATGTATGCTGTGCCCTATGCTGTTCCATATTCTAGTGAATATATTCAGTTTAGTGAACTTTCAGTTAAGTGAACTATTTCCTTGGGTCCCTTGAAGCCTGCTTAATTGAGAGTTTACTGTACATCTGAAAGTGATGGTACATCTCTTTGTGACGTTACATCTGAACATAATGCTATATCTCTTTCCCAAATTTCCACACCCAAGAAACAAATTCTTTGTTAATACCTTTTGTCGACTATTAAAGCAGCGAAAGCTATGATATGCCACAAACTTCAGCTATTGCAGAAAGAGAAATAAAGAAGACAAAACTCCAGCAGCTGGTGGCCGAATAAAAATTTGGCAGAGACACTTAAAAGTGCTTACGTATAGGAATGTGAAAGCATTCTGGCACGTAAGCATGAGCTCATGTAAGAATGTGAAAGCATTCCTACTTGCAGCACATTCTAACAAGCAGCGTGCCACATCTTCCTTTTTCACACGGCGCTTAGGTGGTGACATCATAATCCCCCACTGTGCAGGCACGGCGAACCACGTCGGCTTCGCGATGACTTCCGTGACGAAGCATCTGCGTTGCTGTGCTTGTCTTTCTGTTTTATTTCTGAGGTGCGTGCTTGATGACGTATTGGTGCGAACATCTTTCGGGCACAAACTGCCGCTCTTATGAGTAATGGGACAAGTAAAACTTTCACCTTAAAACTATGAACATGAACTGTATAGAAGCTTACGATATACTGTCATGGAGGCTGAATGATGAGGCATCAAAGAACTGAAAACTAAACGTTTCATGAGGCAATCTTTTTTATGAAACCAAACTGATGTCAGTAGCACCATAGTCGATATGACAGTATTTTGTATAAATGCCTTCATGGATTAATTTATTGCCCCAACTTCACGTCATCTATTCATGCTCATGTTCCAAGGTGAGTTTTGAGTGTTTCTCATACTTTTTTTGTTAATCAAATCATCTCGATTAGCTTCATGACCCACATACAACACTTGTATAACACCCTCGCTCAAGCGAATATTGACGTTATTAACTCAAATTTCTTGGCATTTAATTTAAGTTGTGTTTGACTAATGTGTAATCTTGCTATTTGTGCATCATTACCCAGGGATCAGCTGTTCATGAGCACTGATAATAAACAAACGAATGAAGGGATTAATGAAAAGCAGCGTTGTACTCTAATGCAAGACTAACCCCATAAGGCGACCTACAGCTCCTTTATACAGACATATTGGTCAAGAATATTCTAGATTGGGACAAACGACAAGTTATACACGATTGAACTGACATATTCCACAGGGCTAACCAAAGATTAAAACAAGGAGGCTGCCGATAGGAGTCGAAACCCCTGCCCCTGCGTTCGAGTCGCAGGTGCTGCCAACTGGCCATGCACGCAACATTACTACGCCCTTTCAATGATGCACCATCCTGATGCTAAACGACATGAATCAGAAACAAAAGATGCGAAACAATTGAGACGCACAAAAAATGCAATATTCACAGTCCCATCGAGAGTAGTAGGGCTTGAGTCAAATGGCATAAACCCCCTCGGGTTACGGCGGGCAGCGCAATGACAGTCACAGTCTGTCGGGTACCACTGTGAATCATGCCTCCGGTATCACCTGTAAGCTTTATCCGCAATCACAGAAATTTATGCATGCTCTATCTAATGACAGATGTTAGCGTCTGTTAGCGTGTCTTATATATAATAAACTTTTTTTTTTTTCAGACATGCTCTACTTGCATGTGGTTACTAGGTGGCAGATTTGTAGTAAATGGTGAAGTTACTGGTACACGAGTTTTGGACGAACATACATCAAGAACTTAAAGGGGCCCTGCAATGACTTTTTTACTGGTTTTTAATTTGCACCGAACCTGAGCGCACTGAACGTAGTAACTTAATGACACTTTTCTTTTCTCAAATTTCGCTTTATTTTAAAAGTTATAGTCAAATTAGAATTACAAAAACAAGCAAAAAATAACCTCCTTCATGACGTCGTAGGTCCTGGCTTGAGTGGCCGTGAACGAGAGGAAAGGTAGTGGGCTCATCGAGCGTTCACGGCTGCCGCACTCCGTGTCTGGCTCGAGAGGGCGCCACTAAAGCATGTGTTGGATAGGCTGTATGAAGCGGGCGGCCAGGGCGGCTCGCATTGCATTTGCTGCGCGATTAAAGACTAATTCGGCATAATACTTCATTGGCCACAAACGACAGCAAACACGGGGTAAAGATCAATTCAGAACGGGAGCCACTTCGCGCTGCCATACCGCCAAATGGCCGAATCGCCAACCAAGCCCGCGCCGAAGGCCTTCGGAACGCTCGGAAGCGGTCGGATGCTCGAGCCGGTATACGATCGCAGCGCCGCCGCGTACATCCGGGATTTTTCTACGCTGGCCGTTCCTCGGGGCCTCATCCCACTAGCCCTTTCTAGTATGCGCCGTTTTTTCCGCCGCTTGGTGGCGGGTATGTCGAAGGGTCATTTCTTGTTTCCGTACTTTACAAACTGCATTTGTTTCTTTTCTGATCTAAAATACTGAACAAAAACTACTTTCATACATAATTGAAACGGTTCGCGACACTTATATTTTGTGTCTCGACTAAAAAAAAAGCTTTTAGCGGCTCTGACCAGTAGTAAGCCCAGGACCAAAGACGTCACATTTCGCGCACTTTCGGCAACGTGGGTCGCCCTCGTAAACGGAGGAGGTTTCCGCGTCGTCCGGTTAAAATATGACGCACTGATATTTAGTTACTCTCTCCATGCCCGCTGGCTTTCCCGAACCCCAAGAGACGTGGAAACCGCAAAAAAGGCAGACGCTTAAATATGATTGCAGGGCCCCTTTAAACTTTCTTCTGTGTGAGTCTTAGATGAATTTATATCTAAAAGAAGCTTTCTGTTATATGAAAGTTTGAAAAAACTCACCTCAAAACATATACTTCCTGGAGCGTGAGATTTATATGAACACACACTGAGGACTCAAAACTTTATGCTATGAGAGTCTGTGAAAAAATTTTAATCGAAACCATCAACTTTCTGGCTTGCGAGTTTGGAAGAACTGACATCAAAATGTTAAAATTCTCTTTCTGGTGTGTGAGATGTGGAGTGGATGAACTTGCATCCAAAACTCACACTTATTGGTGCAAGTTTTGCATACTCACATTGAGAACTCAAAGCTTTCTGTTGTGCAAGTTTTGGATGACTTTACATCCGAAACGCACACTTACTGGTATATGAGCTTCGGATAAATTCACATCCGAAACTCCCACTTACTGGTATGCAAGTTTTGAACAAACTCGCATCCAAAAGTCCCACTTACTGGTATGCGAGTTTTGAACAAACTCGCATCCAAAAGTTCCACTTACTGGTATGCGAGTTTTAGACAAACTTGCATACAAAGTCTGGCAATGCCTTCTGCTGCTGCAGGGGTGCCACTGGCAACAGACGAAAGACACCATCCCTGCAAGGCACGGTCAACTGCCCCTCACCTGGAGGAAGAAGAAGCGCAGGAAGCTCCACTGGAGCAGAGTGCGCTGCTCCCTCTGCTGGCGCACCAGGTCCTCGTAGCGACCCAGGTGGCGCCCGCAGGCATGCAGCAGCAGCTGCCGCATGCGCCCCAGGAGGCCCTGCCACGAGTCTGTGGAGTGCCAGTCGCTGCGCTGAGGATCCACCAGCTGGTAGCACCTGCACCCAACCAAGGGGGGAGCCGACAGAGCTCTTGAAGTACAGCCCTGTTTCAGACATTTTTGAAGCAATATCTTTATAATGAGAACCTTCCACGGATCTTTCTTGCTCATGCTGGTCTGACTGCTAGACGTCACAATGCTGTCATGGTGTCACGTGACGTCGGTGTCATGTGACGTCATAATGTCACGTGACGTCAGTGTCATGTGACGTCCTTGTGTCATGTGATGCCAATGTGTCATGTGGCATCATAATGTCACATGACATCAAAATGTCACATGACATCAATGTGTCGAGTGACATCATAATGTCACGTGACATCACAGTGTAAAGTGACATCAGTGTCATGTGACATTGTGGTGTCCTGTGACGTTAGTGTCATGTGACATTGTGGCGTCCTGTGACGTCAGTGTTATATGACATCCTGATGTCCTGATTGTGTAATGCATGTGACATGACAACTTCCCCGCTAAATTTAGCGCGAGAACATCTTCACTAAATTGAGAAAGAAAGTGCTGCTCGTTAAAAACCCCATCAAATTAAATCGCACCTACATCGCATTTGACAAAATGTCTAAACCAGGCGACTTTTTCTTTAAAATGTATATAAAGATATTTCAGATTTTAGACAACACAGGAATTTTTGACTCTGAAAAATCAATACACTGCAGAAGTCAAATGGATCGCTAGCCCTCTGAGGGGACCGCATAAAATTTTCCTTAACGTATAAAGCTGAGATTTCATACAGGGGTGGCCGAAGATGGTGCAATCTGTGTATCAAAATTTCAAAGCTTACTTGAGTAGAATAAAAACAATTAAAAGCATCACAGCACCCTCCATCCCTCTCGAACAAAACAAAAAAGAGAATGTCAACTTGATTGTTTGTTTGGAGAGCAACGATTCCTAAAAAATTGTAACAAGATACAACTGCCCAATCGTGTCGCAATACAAGGAATACACCCGAAAATGTGTCCCAATTCAAAGATACAAAACATTGTTGAAAAATTGTATTGCGACACAAGCATACAAATACGAAATGATTTTTCAAAATACTACAGCGATACTGCCCAACCCCAGAACACAAGGCTTCTGCGCAAGCGCATCACGACTAAGGGATGGCCTACCCAGTCCCTCACGCACACTAGGCAACATATTAAGCGAACAAGAGAACTATTTTGGGCCAGTGCCACCCAGAAAGCAAGGCCTTCATCTTTCCCCCTCTAACACCATGCCTGGTTGATCCACACAGCTCCGCCTACATTGTGTCTGTGTTGCCACAACCACGCCTTGCAGCAACTCCCAATGAGCGCGATGCTGGCATGCAGTAATACATAGACACAAGCACCTGCCGCTTTGCCGCACACTCTTGACGAACTTTGGCGTGTCCGCCATTTGGGGCAGGACAAGGATCCACTAATCGTGACGTGACGAGCAGGCATTGTCTTCTGTGTCTGTTGCAGGTTAAGAAAAGCAGAACAAGCCCTTCCCACAAAGCCCCTCCCTCTTTTCGCTTCAGCAGAAAAAACATGGGAGAGGGGACCAGCGGAGAGGAAGACACCAAAAATTGTGGCAAGCGGACGGCTTTGTGGTAAGGGCTTGTTCCACTTTCCTTGACCTGAAACAAACTACACAGGGTAGCCGCCTCGGTGGCTCAGAGGCAAAGCGCTGGCCTACGGATCCCTAGGCGGCGGGTTTGAATCCCGGCCAAGGAGCCCGCAATCTGATGGATGCTTATTGCAAAGGAGAAGGTGACTGATATTTCGGTTGCAAGTCAAAAGATCCCCAGGTGGTCCAAATTATTCTTCAGTCCTCTGTTGGGGCGTGCCAGATGCCCGTCGTTGGTTTGACACATAAAACCCCCAAATTTAACTTGGACTATAGATAGGGCTCTTCGTTTTTGGGTTTTATTTTTGCCAACTTTTTTTTTAATGTCCGCTATGTTTTATCTTGTTCCCATGGTTGTGTCCCCATCGTCCTCTTTAAGAGTTGCTCTTCCTCTTTTGTGCACCCTACTTTACAGGTTCAAAGCCCTCAAAGTCTTCAATGGGTCTTGCCCATTTTTCTGCTGGGGCCATCCGGCTTAACCTTGATTTTCTTTTGTGTGCTTTTCTGTTTAGGGTCATAGTCTGTGTGGGGATTCCAGTGATCTCCTAAAAACTTGGGGGTTTTTTATGTGCCAAACCAACGACGGGCATCTGGCACGCCCCAGCGGAGGACTGAGGATTAATTCGGACCACCTGCGGATCTTTTGACGTGCAACCGAAAGCTCGGTTACACGGCGCCTCCTCCGCAATAAGCCTCCGTCAGATTGCGGGCACCTCGGCCGGGATTCGAACCCGCCACATGGGGATCCGTAGGCCAGTGCTCTCGCCTCGGAGCCACCGAGGCGGCTCCAGTGATCTCCTTTCCCTGATGGCTGCGATAACGGCCATGGGTCGAAACGCTCGGTCTCTTTCGCCGTGAGCTCCGACTTGTTCGTGAAGCGGGGGGTCCCCTGTCTTGGAGGGCCCTCCCCTCACCCTATCTCGGGGGAAATTCTTTCCGTTCCCCCGCTCGGATGCAGATCACCGCTGACAGGCGAGGAGGTTTCATCTCTTGTTTTCCCGCTTTCGGGAAAGAAACTCGTCTGGTGACCGCACAAGAAATAGGACGTGTATCGGCGACTTCTCCAATGCTTCCCCGATCTTGGCTCTCCGGAACCCCGCGTCTGACAGGTAAGGACCTTTTCTTACTTTGCGGGCGTGGGAGGCATTTTGGATGAGCGCATTGTAGTACATTTTGAGAGAGTTTTAATAAATGCTCTTGGACTCTGTCCTTACTCTGGTACGGGTGTCTTCTCTTCCGCTATATTCGAGAGAGTGAGACAAGGGTAGTCGATCGTTGGCACCGACGGAGGTAATTTACTGAACCGACCCACGGTAATGTGGCCCTAAACGTCGTCTACATTGCCGCGGAGATATGGGGACTGCGCTACTAGGTTTGACGTCTCCTTTGAGATTGCCGCCGCTGTTGAGATAACCCTTTGGTTACTCTATGGTACCTCTGTTGGTAGCTATAGACCGACACGCAGTGCGGCTCTGTTTACCAACACGGCCAGAAGGCCATGCATGCGCAGAAGCTATATGGGCAAAAGCGTCCGGGCTCTTCGTGTTTTCGCCATTGCATTGTGTGGCGTGCGCTCGTTGTTGACGTTGTAGAGACGCTTCTAGCTTTATTTCTCCGTTGTATCTATTCTTAACGTATGTCGTATGTTATGCCCGACTATTTGAGCTCGCTACCTGAGCCTGAACGGCAGCGGTATCGAGACAAACTGTGCGTGGACGGCGTTGCCTCAGACGATCCGTACGTTGTAAATAAGGGCTGCTGGAGTTCCGACGTGAGGTTTCTGCCACCGACGTCGATGGCTCACGTCGTCGTTTATTTAGTTTTCTCGCCAAACCAGTTCACGGCTGACACGGTGCAGGCGTACAGGTCTCTCGAGGCCTACAATTACTTCGAGCCACTTTCCGCGCTGCCGGCGGGATCAGCACAGTGGATCAGCAGACTGTGGGTCTGGGGAAGTGTATTTATTAATTGATTAAATACATACAGCGTCCTTTAATTCAAGGTATGATATTTTTATTACCCTCATGATCATAAGGCACGACAAGCGGAAACGCTTTTTCTGTTCTGCCGCCGGTCTTCTTCCACTTGGTAGCACGGGCGTAGCAAGCAGTGGTGTAGGCGTTACCGAAAAAAAGTAACGAAATACGTTACTCGTTACTTGCAAATAAAGGAATGTGTCACCGACCTACGTTACCTCAAAATAAAAGGAAAGCGTTACCGTTAAAAAATAACGAACGTTACTTTTGCATTACTTTTTATTTATGATTTGACGGTAACAGTGTTGTTGTTGTTTTTTTTTTTGCGACAGCGTTTTTTTGACACTGGGACAAAGGACGTAGGGGTTGAGTGAGGTTCTTCCGAAGTGGGACTTTTTGCACGGGGAAAAGACAAGCAAAATTTTGAAGGTAGGTCGAATGTAGTGCAATAATTAATGACTTGGCGCCTATACTTGATTTCAGCTCGAGTCCAGATGCAGCCGAAGCTACGAGCTAATAGGACCAATCAAGCAGCGTCAAAAGAGCGAGTCACTGGGTCTTTCTTGCTTATGATTGGTACAGCAATGGTAGAACATGTACTACAGAAACATGATGAACACCATGGCCTTTTTTTTTGACGCTGTCGATTGGGCCCATCAGCTCGTAGCGCCGGCTGCGTCTGGGCTGAAAGGAGGACAAAGTATGAAAGCATGAAAAAAAATCACTGTTTTCAGGTCTTGGGAAGAATATGTAACGAGTTACGTAACTACTAGTACACGTTATTCGAATCAAGTAGCATAAGTATGTTCCCCGTTACTGTCTTGAAGAAGTAACAAGTATGTTGCAACACGTTACCGGCAACGCTGTTACTTGTAACGCGTTGCCGCCAGCACTGGTAGCGAGCCACCGACAAGCACTTGGCCGGTGCTTTGTGCGCGAACACCGCAGGAACAAAGTCTCTGTGGTCTCGATCAGACGACGGTTTCCCTGCACATAAGCGAGCCTTGGAAGGGAGATTGAAATGGAAGCCACACTTGCCTTCAAGAAAGTGCTTCCCGTCACAAACGGTCGTCCGCGCGAGGCAACCATTAGTTTCGATCCATGGATATTATCCACCCTCTGCACCTTTCAGTGTCAGCCGGTAACTTGTGGAAACTCACTCCACTACTTTTGCTGTACCTCTCGGTGCAATGAACGGCTGCACAGCTTTGCGGCATGCTGAAATGCTATGACGCCTCTGCAAAATGCGAGCCCTTTTGCCTACACCACCCGGCTCCAGCGCAATCGCAGCGTCGCCGCAGCTCTATGACGTCAGGCCCGTGTGTCGGTCTATAGCAAAATCCTAGTTTGAAAAAAAAAAAAAAATAAAGCAACAACAAAAAAATAAAAAATTCCCCTCATTTAGGAAATTATGTGAAGGACATGAAAATTAAAATAGAAACCGACAAAAAAAAAAAAAAGAAAAGAACCCTAGCTACCGGCAGTATTGGTTGGGCCCGCAGAGAGGAGAAACAGCCAGCCCCGGTGGTACCTGTCCGAGGTCTTGCTGGGGAAGTCTGCGCGCATGCGGTCAAAGACGGTGGCCCTGGGCAGCAGCTTTGCCTTGTTGGCCCGCCGGGGCTCGGGGCACTCCACTGACACCAGCATCCAGTCGTAGACACTGGCCTCCTTCAGCTGTGCCAGCCAGGCAATGATATCCTCACGCACGCGGCTGCGGTATACCTCCAGGTCCTGGGGCGGTGGAGACAGCACATTGAAAAAGAGACAAAGACAAGTCAAGCCAAGAACAAGTTGAAGTTGAGAGAAAGCAGCCTCGCTCGAATGTTAAGGCCCATTCACGCATTTGCAGCCGAGTATGACCGAGTGAGACAAGACCAGTTTTAAGCCTCTTGCGACGGCGTAGGACCAGATGCATTGCTGTGGAACAGGTCCTAAGCTGTCGCAAGAGGCTTAAAAATTGGTCTCATCTCAGCCAGTCCTACTTGGTTGCAAGTGTGTTAAGGAGCCTTTAAAATGCAACCAGCTGTGGTACACCTCCAGGTCCAAGGGTCCTAGGGCAAGTCAGTACATGCATCATTAGAAAGAAAATAAAGCAGCACAAAGTGACACAAGGATTAGAGCAAGATGTGTCTAGATATCCCTTTAGCTTGTGCCTATGTCTTTACGCACCATTTTTATTTTCCTTGTAACAAAGCAAGTACAAGGATGAGCTGCAGTCAAGAACAAGCCAAAGTCGAGAAAAACACACTTTTGCTTGAATGTTAGTTGTCCCTTTGTTTTCTTGGCGTCTCTTTACTTGAAGGAAGGATCGGTGGCTGTGTGTGTCAACACACTGTAGCTCGGAGCATGTGGAGTGAAAGCTCGCGCTGCAGAACTCTGGGATACGGGTTCAATCCCCTGCCCCTTCCAGCTTTGATCCGGATGAGCATCGTATTGATGTGCAGATGTGTATCATTACTGCATGATTGCTAGTTAAAGATCCCAGGCTGGCAGTGGCACTGCATTGGGTAAATATTTCATCTACAGTGGAGAAACCATACTCTCATTGGGGCTTACTAACTTCCTGCTGTCTAAACAAAACACAATTTTATTTTACTTTAAAGAAGCTAGGTATGTTTTTTCCAGCAACGTTAACAAGCTCGTTTCCCCTATTCCACAAACTTTGCAGCAACTACAGCCTGCCTTGCAGAAACAGTGAGACAAATGTACCCTATGGAGACCACTGTTCTCATGCTCAAACCTACACAAGCAATAAATCATGCAATAGAGCAGGTGTACCCTTTCTGTTGAAACGAGAGTGCATTCGCAAAAATCTAGGAAATGAGAAGAGGACAATGGAGACAGGGAGGAATAGAATCGTGACCAATAGCTTATTGAGGGACCCTGATAGCGGTAAACAAGCTTACGAGCGTGAATTTCCAAAAGCATGCAGTGTGTCCTTTGTCCACACTCAGTCGCCCCTTATGACGGACCGCAGCGGATGCTACGAATCATCCCAGCCGATCCAGCGCTGCGAAAGTATCACGTGACTGCACGCCCCGCGAGTCGCCGTTCCCTTCATGAAAATCATGCAACCTTTATGAGGCGTTGGATTGGCATTTGACGGCTCGTAGCGCCATCTGCGGTTCGTCGTAGGGTGAAACAGAGTATGGAAGCCCCAATCGCCGCCATTATTCGTCTCGGAGGCCGCAGGCAAGCGGACCCGGGGGTGACTCACGGTGCAGTCCGTCCAGTAGACGTGCAGGAAGGGCTGTCCGAGCAGGCGTGCCTCGTCCCCTTCCCTGGGTAGCCGGCCAGGGTCGAAGGCCTCGAAGCGGGCCTCCACGCTCACCGCCTTGGGGCCACGCCCGTACGACCTGGGCAACAGGCGGGCACACGCCTAAATTTTCCGGTGGTTCTAAACGCGGAACCCTGTCGGTTCTGCCAGCATCGCCAGGAACATGTTTGACCAGTGCATGCAAGAGCCACTGCTGCACGATCGTGGCGTGGCACAAAAATCCTATCAAGAAGTTGCTGAGAGCAATAGCGAGAAGAGAGGACTGGCGGTGCCTTCCATCGCGGCAACCGGCAAGCGTTGACGGTATCAAAGTGCTTTCTGTCCATGCATGCGAGCGACAAATATTTGAACTGTTAAGAAAACGTTTTTAAAATGAACTGCCAAGTTTTGCCTTTCAAACTACTTGGTTTGTCAAAAAAAAAAAAAAAACTCCTCTCCTTTTACGTCAGGCATGGTGAGTGAGATTGGTATCACTCAGGGAACAACAGAAACACATAGACGACAGTGACATTTTTTTATCCCGTAAAACTTCCTTTTATGCTCTTCTAGTAGCGCAGCATTGTCCCGGGGAATACAGCTGCCTGGAAGAGTCTTTTCAATGATAACTGAAAAAATAAATCTAAAGAGCAAAATGTTGAACTCTCTCCAGTTGTGATTATATGTGATTTTTTGTAGAATGAATCCCAAAGCTAGCAAGCCTACCTCAGTAATGGTCAGACAAATGTTATAAAAGCGACCGCCCCACTGTCATTCACTGCCCGTGTCAAGGATCTTCACGAGGACAAGGGGACTGAAAAAATGTCCCCGTCTAAGCAAGACCTTCATAAATGTCTAGAAATTCCGACCCAATGGAGGGCCAACCAAAGGAAGCCCAATTCCTAGGTAAGCTAATCTGTAACAAACAAAAAAAAAATCTTTCTCTCTCTCTCTCTTTCAAAAGAAAAAAAGATGGGACCGGTAATTACCAGGCAATGTCAAGAATGTAGGAAGTGTGTGCTAGTCAAGTTATAGAAACCATTGGTTAAAATGAATAAAAAAGAAAAGGTATGTGACTGTATCTAAAAGGTAAAAAAAAAAAACACAAGGTGTGCAACTAGCATGCAGATGCATTTGCACACCATACTGCCTCGGCTGCTTAACAATAAATACAACTTGCAACCTTTTCCACGTTTCAGCGCCACCAAATGTCAACAGAAAAAGCAGGTTGGTGAACCAGTGATGTTGGGGCAAAAAGGAGGCACCTGTTAAGTCGCTGAACAAAGTCCAATACAGGGCTGCGTAGAGCTACTCCGAAAAGTATTCGGGAATACAAATACTGAGATACATGTGTTTTAAGGCCCAAGATACAGATACTGAGATACATTTGTCTTTTATGCAACGGGATATCCCTAAGATACTTCTGCAAAAATGGTGAAAAAGTATTCCGTATTACAGATACAGATGCTTATAGAAATACGCTTGTTCCAGAACGGTGCTACATGAGGAGGGTGTAGTTTGTGGCAAATGAAAATGATAAACTATGCTTGTGCTCCTCTTTTCTGTCAATTTATGAACTTCCCCTTGCCTCAAACTCACTCTTCATTTATTATTAATGCCGCTAAACAAACATGTCATCCCCATTGGACCACATAGTTTCAGATCGGTAAAGATTGTGTACCATGCTTGACAAAAGGCTTTTGCCTGAAATGAACCCTGTTTTGCCTTGAGTGCGCATCTCAAATTGACGTCTTATACGCTTCTGAGTCACCCATAGTGTGCGAAGATTGGAAAACAGGACCATACATTTTGTCCACTCAACTCCTTTACAGCGTTCACTCTGCTAAATTGGAAAGAGTGAAGGGCTTTGCGGGAGGAGCTGATTTTTTTATTCTTGCAAGTAACCTTCTTTAAACCAGTTTTTTTTTTTTAATGTTGGTGACTGAGATGGCTCATGTTATAGGGTGGGTTCATATTATAAATTCCGAAGCAACTTGCACCAAACAGATGTTTTTATCTTTTAAATTTATCTTAAAAAGCGAAACAAAGTTAATGAGATACCAAAGGCTGGCAAAGTATCGTAACACAAGCGATACACTGAAAATATATTTCGCTACCGAGATACAAAATACATTTTTCAGATGTATCTCGATACAGAGATAGAGATACTCGAAAGTATCTCCAAGGTACTTTCGCAACATATTTGTATTGCGATACTGCCCAGTCCTAGTCCAATATCTGTCCCGTAACGTAACCAACGCACACCGTGGTAAACCAGTGTTCAGTGTTCAGCTGCAGCCAACATCCTCGGATTATGAAAAGGCAACAAGGCAGTGAGAGGTTAGGTGACAGACGTCAGGTTGTCACAAAACAGTAGCCAATGAAGCTGTTCAAAAAGATCTTGTTTGGTCATCATCCTTCGTGGCCGGGAGGTGTCCAGCAAGACTGCCTATTTGCGTCTCCAGCTCGACGCTCGCCCTCCCGCGGCAGAAACGGGAAGCGCTCTAGTGAGGGTCCCCCCGATTCTCCTGCTCAGCGGGCACGGCGGAACTGCTCGCGATTATGGCTCGCGAAATGTCATTTCCGAATGCAAACAACACTCTTCACTGTCCCAACATAGTGCTGCAGCCGGTATGGGATTGTACCTTACTGGAGAGTTTTAGTATTGCGCACAGAATGCGCAAAAAGCAAATGCAAGCGGTGTGTGTTTGCATTAGAGTTGCGTGCCCGACGTTGTGCGTGCGCCTCGTCGCCCTGTGCCATCCAAAACTTCAATTTTGGACTCCGCGCACGTGCAGTGTGGAACACGCAAAGCTAACGCAAACAGACAGCGCTTGCGTTCGCTCGTATACGCAATACTAAAACTCACGACTGTTTCACCGGCTTCCAGCGCCAACAAAACGTGCTGCAGTGAGCAGAGGTGCAAGCAGGTAGGTGTTCCTTCGAACTGCAAAGGCTAAGATTGGCAAAACGACGGAGCAGAAAAAGGAAAGTTACTAAATATTATAAAAAAATTAGTAATTTAAATTTTTTTTTTTTTTTTGCTTTTGGGCAGGTGGATTGGAAGGATATTGGCAGCGACTTTGGACGTTTTGCCGATTGTCAAAAGTCGCGACTTTGATAGCAAAATATACTTTACCCACAATTAATGTAATTTTACATGTATTTCTCACATTAGCTAGAATGTCTTCATTGATTTTAGACTATTTGTATTTTATTACTTGGTAATTCAAAATGCTGCAATTGGCACCAGTGATGATAATTAGCACACTTTTGATTGTCATATTTGTTTGTGCGTTTGAAATTAGATCATAAGCAACAAATTATATATAGAGCTTAAAAAATTACATATTAAAATATCTGAATTTTAAAATTATTATTATTAATACAAATCGCGGCAATGTATGCCCTCAATTAACGCCAAAATCACGAAAATATGCCATTTAACCATAATAGTCTTTCCAGAAAGGTATAATTTTGTTTTCTTTTTAGCATATGAAAAACTCTGATATCGTTATCAAGATAGACAAACCGACAAACACTGGATGTAATATAAAGTCCTATGCATCACGCGTTGCTATAAAAAACACACACACTTCAGCTGTCTTACTCGGTTCCATCTTTGGGTTGTTGCAGTGAGAACAGCGTTATTAATTTATATGTTTTGTGAACATATTGTAAAAATTTTAATTATTCTCTTATTCTTGTGCTTGTTAACCAATTAAACACCTAAATACCCAAAACCCCATTAAAAGGCCCGCAGTTCATTATTTTCCATGACAAGTATCTGAGTGAGAAAAGGCAGCGAGAACGTAGAAATATCAGCACTGATTTTTTTCAACAACTACAAATATCAGCCTGAATCGAACATGTATGTCACAAAATAAAGTTTCTGCGAACAACTTCTCTAACTAAATAATTACAATGTGAGACACATCTTGAGTTATGAAAGAATCCGAAATTAAGCCCTATATCGAGAAATTAAATCCAAAATAGAGGTTAGTTTCTGTTTCGCTCCAGAATTAAAACGTGCATCCTTGCATAAATATTACGCTAAACACCGTTCTTGTTTTCAGGGTAAAGAGGTGACCTGCGCACCTCATAGCACCCTAGCTTTCTCGTATTACCAGAGATAATTTGTGTTGCTCAGTGAAGCCAGCACACTAGACAGGCACAACAGCGGCACGCATCTCCGACCCTCACTATAACCGCCATTTTGGAAAATGAGTGGCGTCACCTATAGTTAGTTGGAGTCGCGAATAACAGCTGCCACTCCCTCATGGACTGCGGCCGGTGAATTAAGAGACTCTTTGTGAACACGCATCTGACGGCAGTACAGACCTGCTGAAAAAAGCAGCTGCACCGGCTTGGGAAGAAGTATTGCTTCTATAGAGTGCCGCACCACATAAGAAGTGGGAACCTGAGATACGAACGAGATTGAGAAAGGAGGAGGTGCTTTGGTGGGCAGAGACGGCACAGTCCAAGTCAACCATCGACGGAAACAAAAAATCTTGGCAGGGACTGCACTCTACGACAACAGCCTGCGTTTTGAGGCACGTGCAGGAGGGTCATGTATGCGGGTGTATTGCTGCCACCTCGACCAGGCGGTTAAATCCTCAGTGTGTTGAGTCTGTGGCGAGGTGGATGAAACAACCAAAGACACTGTACTGATGTGCACTGGTCTGCAATCAACACAACCAGCAAAGCGTGCACTGACACCCTGTGAGAGCATGCTGGCAGCAACACGTTGCCTTGGGCACACTCAGGAGTCAGTGGCGGTCTTCATGGGCGGGAGCGAGGGCAACAAAAGCGCAGACGCTACGCCGATGGCCAATGGTGTAGTAAAAACGACAGATAGGAGACTGGCGAATTGATGTCTGCTGGTGCAGCAAGGGGAAAAGAAAATCCCCACGGGCTACGTCCCAAACACTATGGGACCGACTAATTAAAAGGGAAGAGCCCCCAAAAAATCACCACCATCATCAGCATCTCCTCAATATGGGCCGCCCGGGTTCAACCATCAATATAGCGCGGAGGGCCGATCTGTGTTGGCGTGACGCATAGTGCAACGCATTGAGCATACAGAGCTCAGGCGTCCGCGGCAGGCCGTATGCACGTCCAATGCGCAAAAAAAATAATCCATTATTTTCTTCTTTTTTTTTCTTTTTTTTTCTACACTTATTGGTTAACTAGAAAGATGGCATCAGCAGCTGGAGGGAAGAAACACGCGTACCGGGTCTAGCCACGGCTAAACTGAAGCACAAAGCTTACCGTCTCCATTCTACGGGCTCAAGCGGCAGTCCTTCCAGGAGGAAGGGCTCCAGGGACTTGAAGAGTTTCTCGTCACCCGCATCTGAAAGGCAGACGTGCCAAACGTCACTTGATGGAGTCAGGCCAGACTGGGGAGACTTACAAGTAACGATGGGCTTGTCTCCCATCTTAGAGGCGATTCGATGCCTTGAAACCGAGCAATTTTCAGTGACTACATGTCACTCTTTAGTACACAAAGCACCGCTGTCAAGCTGATAACTGTACTGGAAACGAAAACAAACGAACGAAAACACCGATGGGGAGTTGACCCATGGTCGATGGACCGGGATTCGGATTGGATTCTGTTGACTACTGCAAAAGTCAAACCCCTTACGCTTGTTGACGGCGCTAAAATTAACGGGCGCATCGGCGCTTCCGCCACTCCCATCTCACGAAGTGTAAGTTTTATAAATATGCGAATAAAAGGCTAAACCACTGGCTAAACCCAGAGGCTAAACCCACTGATCTCTATGACAACAGACTACTTCCATAAAGCCCTGCATGCAACACGGCGCGCGTTGCACTCTGGGAACTAGTTGGCCAGGGAGGAGAGTGGCATGGTTTCGGTTTCGATCGACACGTTTTGGTTTTCTCATGTTTTCTGGTCCCGAGAGCGTCATTTGTGGTCTCTAAACTAACCTAAATGGCCAGACCTTGAAGCTTCAGCACAAACCCGAGACGTATAGCTTGTCACATGCTTGTTGTATTTTTGTACTTGAGCCTTTCTGTTAGCGTTTCGATCGAGGTATGTGGACGAGCCAGTGCTGGGAATCTCGACGCTGCGAAGCTCGGGGATCTTGCTTGTGTACGAATCAACAAGCTGTAGCAACCAATAAGTATGCATACATCGAGCTCGCGCCTTTACATTAGTGTTGTTGATCAGGAAGTTTGTTTGTTTCGCGCATCCATAGACAGAATATTACTTTTTGCGATTATCGTTTGTCTTACTTAATACGCCTGAGTTTGCGAGGTAAAACTCGGAGGCGCCATTGAAAAGCTCAATTTTAACACACTCCTTATCTCTTATCTGTACAGACCCGCAGCACTGCACGAATTAAGTGAAGTCCCCACCCGCTTGCATTCCACTATAATATTCGACATTGCGTATGCGCATAAAGTTATCCTGCAATCAAATAAGCACATTCGCACATACAAATCGTTTTAAGAAAGCAAAAGTCGAGCACTTGTGTGAAGAATGTCGCACCGTTCGCCGGAAGTGTGCCGGACGGGCATGAACCCCTATGCGGTGCGCCAAACGAACGAAATTATTCAAAGCGCGTTTGACGCTTGCTAATGGCCATAATATTTGTTATGTGTTTGCTTTCTTCCTGCCCGAGTATGCCGAGATAACTTTCAAACACACCGTTCAGACACAGATCTTGGGCGTCAGTAAAAGCTCGTCCAAAAAGGCTCAGCGAGGAGTAGGGGACGCTCGACCTAAATAACTGTGCCATTGGTAAAAAATAATAAATAAATAAACATAACAATAAATGCAAAAAATAAAAAAGCTGGGAAAAAAAACTATCAAGAATCCTCCGGAAGTGTTGTATTTTTGCATATTCAGAGGCCCAGAACTACGAAACAAGTTTCTCCTACCAAAATGTGTACAGGCTAAAAGAAACACGTCCCAAAAACGCGAAAAAAAAATTCAAAAAAATAAAAAAATGATTTTTTGTATGACGTGCCGAATTTGAACAATATTAGAAATCTTTTTCCCTGAGTTAATTTATTCCTCAACGTGAAAAGAACAATATATACATTAATTTGTATTCTGCAGATGGTAATCATATGTACTGTCCGTTGTGTAATTAATTTAAATGCGATACCTCAAACAATTTCGACGAAACACATTACCAAGTTTAGGGCATAATTGCCCGTAGATACATGTTTGGATATTTCTTCGAAACTCGTCTTGAACAACAATAATCATATCTTAAGACTACACTTACCTAGGCTATACATAGATCATTCTTAAAAAGTTTAACATCTTCAAATATGGCACAGACAATTGTCAAAAACCCGTCGTCCTTCCTCGCTCCTTTGGGAATCTATTTCTTTAGAACCAAGCATGCCAGATGATTGAAATAAACGGCATTGTCTTTCGCAAGGAATGCGGCACCGCATTAAAAATGCGAGAAAAAAAAATTGCGAATGTACCTCACTGCTTGAATCTAAATGAAACCGCCCGCCCGTCTTTCGAAGTTCGACGAACTTCGACCTTTTACCCTAAAAATTCAAAGTTCGTCGAACTTTTGACTTTTCAGGAATCGAAGGTTCGACAATTTTCGAATTCTTTAGATTAATAAGTCCGAAAGTTCGAAAATTATCGAATTTCTTAGCGTAGGAAGTTCGAAAGTTCGAAAAGCTTCGACCTTTTTAATGCAAGAAGTTCGAAAATCATCGAATTGTTTAGTATATCAAGTTCGAAAGTTCGACAAGTATCGAATTTTTCAACGTAATAAGTTCAAAATTTTGAAAAGCGTCGAACTTCTTAGTTTAAGAAGTTCGCAAATTCACTTCCGAATTTCTCAATATCGAAAATTCGAAATCTTTCGAACCTTTCGAACCGCTTGATTCGATCATCGAAGCTTCGGTTCGAAAAAAGTTCGCGGCATCCCTATTCAATACTTTGAAAAAGGTATATCCTGCAGTCAAGTGTGTGATGCCATGTGTATCTGTTGTCAAGCTCTTAGTGAGCAATCGGTTATGAATGCAGTACGTTCTGAATGAAAGAAGTTGACAAGAGGTAGAAGTACAGTTAGTACATGTTCAGGCTGGTGCGCTGGGAAAGCGGCAATCTTGTGCCTGCGCCTTCTAAACATATCTTTTGATTACAAATTATCGATCGCCCTGTGAGGAGCTTTATCATATCCATAAATGTAGTACGGCTCATTGGTGCTGTTTCCTAAGCAAACCGTAATTGTAGAATCTTTGAAATAAGCCTCAGAAAATGTTCCCTGGATGTAGGGATGTACCCACGCCACGTCCCGAGGAGATTGAAATTATGTCTTTTTTCGTCGCCCATACCGGATACGCCTATAAGGTGGCTGGGGACGAGAATACACGAAAAAAGAGAGAGGTAGAAATTTGTTACGACTCTCGTTACGAAAGGGGTTGGGTGTGTCACTCAGGTCTAAACAAAAACGTTCAAGAGTTTCTTTTTTTTTTTTTCCCCGTTTTCAGAACCGGCACGAGACCCCAAGGATTAATATATATATATATATATATATGTTCAGAAAGACATCGAAGCGGCATTTAGAAAACAGCAGCCCAATCACTACAACCTTTCCGCTCTAGAGCGGAGGGCACTCAGGTCCCTTAGCGAGAGAGACGACATCGTGATAAAACCTGCCGACAAGGGGGGCGCCATATTCATTCCTAACACCAGCGATTACTTACAGGAAGGCAATAGACAACTTAACGATGCCAAAATTCTATTGTCATCTCAAAAACGATCCAACCAGGCAACATGCCGACACCTTACGGGGGCAGCTGGACCAGCTAGTTGAACAGGGGGAAATTACCGAAAATACGGCAAAGGCATTAACTGCTAAAAACGCCATGCCAGGTCGATTTTACATGCTACCGAAAATTCATAAAGAAGGAAATCCAGGCCATCCCATTATATCTGGGTCAAGAACCCTCACCGAACCAATATCTCGTTATATTGATAACTTGATTAGGAACATCCCACCCAGCTTCCCATCGTACATTCAGGACACAAACCACTTCCCTAGAGAAATTTCTGAAATGAATATACCTAGAGGTGCTTTTCTTGTTACGATGGACGTGTCGCCCCACAATGATGGCATAGAGGTCCTTGTGAATGCGTACGACACTCACAGGAGTGACGATTGACCAGATAAGCATGTCGTGGCTACCCTCTTGCGTCTGGTGCTTGAGTTAAATAGCTTCGAATTCAATGGAAGTTTCTTCCTCCAAACCAGCGGCACTGAAATGGGAACAAAGATGGCACCTAACTACGCTAATATATTTATGGGAAATTTAGAATCCAACTTTTTGGCATCGCATTCACTCAAACCACTTTTCTATAAAAGGTACATTGACGATATATTTCTCATGTGGTCGCATTCGGAGGAGGAACTTCTCGAATTCATTAGAGCTTTTAATTTTGCGCACCCTTCCATTTGTTTTACACATAGTAACTCAAAATCTGAAATTACCTTTCTAGACACAAGAGTGCTAATTAATGACTCTAAATTGGCCACTCAACTGTACCGAAAACCAACGGATCGTCAGAAATACTTGCACTGCGACAGCTGCCACCCACGGCACTGCAAAAATAGCATACGTTATAGTCAGGCTCATAGGTTTAAACGTATATGTTCAAACAACGACGATCTTCAAACAAACACCGATCAATTACGGCAAGTCCTGAAAGAACAGAAGTACCCGGAAAAGATCATAGACGATGCGATTAATAAGGCACAGGCCCTTGATCGTGGCCTCTTGTTGAGTGAGCGGAGCCCTCAGACAGAGGAGCGTCGGGCGAACCTCATACTAACTTTCAACAATACGTCTTCGAACGTCGCACCCATATTAAGAAAACATTTTAACATTTTACAGCAAAGTGAACGCCTCGCAAGGATTATCCCTTCCGTTCCCCGAGTAGTCTACAGACGCTCACGCAATCTTAGGGACGCCATAGTTTGGTCTAAGACAACTTACACCGAAAGTACTGGCAGACGTCCTTGTGGAAGAACAAATTGCGAGGTGTGTCAACACGTCACACCGAAAACCACGGTAGAGAGTGCGAATTTCAATTTCACCTACATAATCCACGGAAACTTAAACTGCGGCACAAGTAATGTGATATACCTCCTGACATGTGGCACCTGCGGTAAGCAGTACGTGGGCCAAACTAGCACACCTTTCCGATTGAGGTTGAACAATCACAGGGCGCATGTAAATTCATTTCCCAAACTCCCCCTTTCAAAACATATGGCTTTACCCAAACACACGTTTGACAAACTGGACGTTACACTTTTACAATCCAATTTCAAAAGCAACCGTGATAGCGAGCAGAGAGAATCGTATCTTATTTACAAATTTAATTCAATCCGGGCAGGTATTAATGAAGATCCTGGTATAATGTCATTTATGCATGCAATCTACCTTGATCGCCCTCTAGATGAGTGACTGTAGCTAATTCAATCCCATTAGTACAGAACTTGCATTTTTCCGTGTACCTCTCTGTATTACCTGTCGATGAGTCAACGGGTCATGAACTTCAACAGGCATTTTCCACCTGTTGCTCCTTTTTTAATGTTCTGGGACTGTGGTTAACACTGTTAAATTTGCGTGTTTCTTCTTTTTTTAATGCGGGGGATTTCTTAATGCGCTCTGGCCGGGCGTTTGCTTGATTTACTGTGTGTGCTCTTTTCAACCTTTTTTTTAATGCAGGTGGTTTGTCTATGCACGTTGGCGTTGATTTACTATGTGCGTTTATTTCACCTTTTTTTTTCCTTCTATGCAGGGGGTTTGTTTATGCGTTTTGGCATTAATTTATTGTGTGCGCTTATTTCTTTCATTTTTTTTTTTGACTGTGCGTTGTTTGGCTTTGCGTCCTTCCGCGGCGTGCGTTGCTGGCCATCTGGGCCGATCCAACCCTGTGAACGTGACTGCGCCTTCCGCACGTTACGGCGCTCCGTGCCTGGGATCACGAAAGCTGACGGGGCCTTTGGTTGGCTCCGATGGCTGGCGGCGTCTGCTGCGGCCGGGCGTGCGGTGGGACGGAGTATAGCACCGTTTTTTGCTTCGGCATTTTTGCACATGAACTGACACGTGATGCGGTCCGGGTGTGGAGACAGAAAACAGCTCTGTAACCGATTTTGGCGGCCATTCTTGAAGAAGGCCTGTCTCAGGCCGAAACGTCGAGTCACTAAATGCTTTAAAACTCCAGCTACGTTTCGAAGTGCGACTTCATTACTTTATATATATATTATATCTGTGTGTGTGTTTTTGTGTGGTGTGTGTGTGAATCCCGCAGTGCCGGCTACTCCGCGACGACCGTTATATAAAAGTATATTGGAACAGAAGAAAACGCAAAAGCAACAACACACACATACAAAAAAAGCAGATTGCCGAGGCCGCGGCTTACACGCCCAATCGCGCAACCCGCATGGTTACGTTTATCGCGATTTGTGGGGTCCCCACAAGCTGAACCCTTCTTATTAAATGTTTGATGTTTTTGTAGTTTCTTCTTACTAAAGGTTGTCATGTATCGTTTCCCACGCATGGAAATTCAGCAAAGCGTTGAATATTAAGTCGGATGCTTCCATAATCTTAGTTCTGTCGTTTGTAGGACCTTCGGTCCTACATATTTTTCTTATATCGCACAATCCATGGCTTTCATAAAGCGTTGAATCTTGATTGGAGATGGGGGTCATTAACAAATTAATCCGACTGATCGCCACCTTTTAATAGACTAATTAATCAATAAATTCGTTAATTGATTATTCCCCAGTTATACTACATGAAAGACGTTAAAAGGAGACATTTTTTATTATTTTTACCATGTCTTAAATGGCATATTGCATTTCCTTCCTTTTTTATTTTCCTTTTTTTAACAACTTCTCCACGAAGTTGGATCCGCTGTTTAAAAACATACAAAACATACAACACCGTATTGATATTGATGAACCCGAGAGTCAGTGACCTCGCCCACTCCCCCCCCCCCCCCCACCCCTGCTCGGATATTTCAGGGGAGGGGGGGGGGGGGGGGGCGCGGCCCCTTCGGCAGCCCCCCCTGTGTACGCCCCTGCGTCACAGCTTGGCGCTCCACTCCAAACAAGCCGTTGCTGGGGCCGTTGTTATGGACAACTGCATGGGTGCTCTACCTGAGGTTAGAAATTGACTGATAAAAAGGGAAATAATTTTTTTTTAAGCATTGTGTCTTCTCAATATCCAATCATTAAGACTTTTTCTATCGTCTCAGTATCACAAACTAATGACAAAGCCTGTAATAAAGTTTTACAACCGGTTTGGCCTTGCTAGCAGAAGATACGATGTCTTCACGGGTTCAGTGGTTCTTTCTGAGGGGGTACGCGACTGCCTTGAAAGAAGTTGGTGAAGATCGACGGAACTTCTATTCTCGGGGTCATCCTTCTGGGGGATTTCGGAAGCGAAGAGTGCCCGCACCACACCGTGGCCCGTGCACAGCTTTGATCAACGCTCGAAGTGCGCGAGCGCGCAAACGCCTTCCCGTGGAGCTCGCTTCCGCAATATTTGAAAAGGTGAAAACACTGTGAATCCGAATCACGTACGACATGGTTCGACGACGACGTGAAGTGTATCAAGGTCGAAAGGAGGCCAGCGCACGTTTCAAGGATTTCTGACAGCACAGTTCTTCAGTCCACAATTGTGTGATGAAACGAAGTTTCCGTAACACACACACACACACACACACACACACACACATATATATATATATATATATATATATATATATATATATATATATATATATATATATATATATATGCACGTGCATGACCGAGAAAGAACGCTTTCACCGTTACCCCGCACCTCCACGAGAAATGTCGCGGACAGAAAATGCTCGACCAGCGTAAACTGAAAATAAAGGTTTCCTCGGCGGACTTGTGCCAGAAACAAAAAAGGAATGCGTCGAAACAGCAGCAGCGTACGTCGATGTGTCGGCGTGACAGGTGGCTGGAGCAAGAGTGAATGTGCCTCGTCTTAGGGTGAATCGAAGGCTGTGTTCCAAATCTTACCCGAGTAACCGAGTAACCCGTCTCCTACGTCAGCGGGTAATACCACGTGACATTGCGAGTAAAGGATCCGCGACTCGATTTTGGGACGGCCGGGATAATCACGAAGATACTACGTAGATTGGCTTCGTCTTGGGCTACGGCAAAAAGAAAACAGAGCAGCGATGGCGGAAAATAGCAGACGATCCTTTTGATCATGGAGAAAGCACTCGAAGAGACGATAACAGGGCCGTACACAGAAAAGTTCTTTGGGGGGGGTTTTCTGGAACACGGTGGCCATCTTGAATGTCCGTTTTTTGTATTTACTTTTTTTAAAAACAGAAGCATGTGATCGGCCTATAATTAACAACAGCGAGCAACGAAATGTTTCACATGCACCATCACAGCGGGAGTGAATTGTTTCAAAGCTTACTTTCAGCTTACAGCCAAAATTTATTTATTTGCCCAAACTCCGCCCCAGTAAACATGACGGGTGAGAGAAAACCGGGTGTAAGAGAATGAGAAAAATATATACAGCCATGTACTTCACCCAGCTCCCTAACCGCAGCCCCGCGCATCCTCCGCAGGGTCCGGTGACACTCGGAACCCCGCGACTATAGAACAGAACGAATCTTCGTCATTCTCTTTCCATCCTCTTTTCACCGTGCGAAACACCCCATACCTCCGGCAGGCCCCCCCAAAGCCCCCCAGGCGTCGCACGCTCGCGGTGTTCTGGGAAGTTGGACTAACGAAGAGAGAACGATACGAGCTTCCCTCAAACGTACGTGTTTATTGCTCGAGCGAACATTTCCTCTGTGTCACCTTATAATGGACCGCAGGGGGCGCTACGAGCCATCCCAGACTATCCAGCTCCGAGTGTCACCTTACCCTATGTGGTGTGCTATGCGAAGCTTAAGGTCATGTGATTCTCTCTCAGCCCTCGATTGGCGAAGACGGTCTCTAGCATTCGCTACGGTCCACTGTGCAGTGGAACGGAGCGTGGTATGAGGATGGGGAAGCGAGGCTCCCAGCGATCTTCTGCCGAGGGGGGTGGCATCCAGGCACTTGGATGAGAGGGGAAAACAGGAGGGCGCTATCGGAGTGGTTCCGAAAAGACCGGTCGTGGCAGGGCGCGTTGCGGTTTTCGGGGCGCGGCGAAGACGTGCTGGAATTCACGCGCCTCTGGTTAGCAGTAATGCTGCGTTGTATATACAGGCACACGTGCACCCCTAACAGCATGGCTGAAACTCCAGGAGGTCCCCCACTCGGTCTCCCGATCCAGTGACTTTAGCGAAATCGAGGCCACCCCTGGCCTCTTTCGAAATGCGGGCCGCATTTCCCCAGCTGACAGTGAAAGGGGGGGGGGGGGGTTCGAACCCCGAAACCCTCCCCCTGGGTACGGCCCTGGACGATAATACTAGAGAGTTTTAGTATTGCGTATAAGAGCAAACGCAAGACCCCTACGTCAGCGTTAACGCTGCGTCCTCCACACTGCGCATGAGCCATACGTACGTACTGCAGCGAGCTATGCGTACGTACGCTCGCTATCGCTTTTTGCGAGCGTTCGAAGCGGTCCCCTGCGTGCCATTTCTCGTTGCTCTCGTCGCGCACGGGAAAGCGCGAGACTACTCCAGTTTGGAAAGTGGCGGCGGTGAGGCAAACCAGTGGAAGTGCTACGCGCGTTGTACGGGTTCGCTTCACCATTGAAGATGATCTCAACCTTGTGGAAGAAAGAGAAAGAAGGGAAAAAGCGCGAGGCTCGTGGCGGGCGAGGACACGCGGAGTTCGGAGCTGGGAACAGACGAAAGATCCGGTGCCGAGCAAGGCCTCCAACTGAAGACCCGGACCACTAGACAGCCTTGGCCCTCCTCTTCATCGGACTCTGAACTTCTTTTCCCAATGGTAGCGCTTCCCCGTGTATCTTCCTCGGAGCGAGTGGAACTCGGCTGATCGGGCGGTATTGACAGGTGACCCACAACCTCCTGAAAGAAATCAACGCGACGAACCCTTTCGAGCGCCCACAAAGATGGGTGTTGATAGCCAAGAACGTTGGCGACGCCGTCAAACCCAAAAAGGTGTTTACCGTGCGGTCGGTACGCGAGCGGTGCAACCTATTGCTTGCATACTTCCAAGCAATGGACGAGGCCAACATAAATAGGGACCCCACAACACACTGGAGCGAACCATAGATCAAACCAGGGTACTGAACCGAACCCGAACCGTGAACCGAAAACCGGAAAAAACCGGTATTTTCGCGTGAACCGGAGTTGACCCGGAACGAACTAATTTTTTTCGCTCCGGAGCGGAACCGATATGTTTTCCATGCGGTTTTCTGTTCATACGGAAAGTCAGGTTGCGTGAGAAGTGCTTGGCGAAAAATACAGTAACCTAAAAAAGTAAACAAAAATGAGAAAAAAATATTTTCTCGCAAACCGGAGTTGAACCGGATCGAAATAATTATTCCTTCGTTCCTGGGCAAAACTGATCAATTATTTTCGCGGTGTTTCGTTCATATGAGAATTCAAAAATCGAAAAAAAAAAAAAATAGGTAGCGGAAAGCTCTGTAACGCTCCATTATCAGGTTTTCACATAACGGTCGTCTTCATAATTTATAAAGTTCGTCTCGAGAACTCAAACGAAATGAGCGCAGTAACTATAAATTCTCCGGGATTTCTGGTCTTATGTGTTTCTTTAACAAATGGCCACTTTCGTCCCAACCTTTTCTTGGAGACCGGAAATGGCTTATCAAAGAACATTTAACACAAGAACATACCCAATTCGTACGTCAAAAGGGACCAATTAATGAGCCTGTTTGGTGGCAAAACGGTGAGTGGGGCTAGTTGGTTTTTCATCTCGGACTAAACGCAAAAAAAGCACGAAAAGAGGTATAGACAACACCCCTTGTTTTTTCTATACCTCTTTTTGTCCTTTTTTTTTTTGCCGTTCAGTCCAAGTTTTGTTTGGTGTTTCTTGTCTTTAATTTTGTAGAGTTGTGTGCAATTTACTTTAAACACCTCGATTTCATTGTACAACTGAGTGTATAAAAGAGTGATGCATAGGCCGATGGATATTTTAGAACCTGCACTAGTTGCCATACTGTGGCGCATCTAATCTGCTTTCAAAATAACTCAGCGGATTTAATAATGTGTCCGAAATTAAAGTCTAGCACCGGAAAAGGGAGCGGGGATTGAATCAACAGTTACAGCTACAGAAAACAGTAAAGCCGCTTCGATCTCTCGTAGCAGAAACAGCAAAAACTAAAACGTTTCCTCAGAAACACACACATCAAAGCGCACAGCTCTTCTTAGTATTGCTAGACAAGGAGCCGCGGCTTTCAAGGGACTCTAACGTGTTACAGTTTTGGGAGGACAGAAGGAAACGCCATCCAGAACTCTACCCATTGGCGCAAGTAGCCCTGGGAGTGCCTGCGACCCAGGTCAGCGTGGAGCGAGCCTTTTCTGCACTGAAGTTCACTCTATCGTCTCAGAGGTGCCGTCTTTCCCCGGATATGCTTGACGACGTCCTGCTTCTTCGGTCAGCTGCCTGACATTGAACTGTGCTTTCACCCACGTCCCGAGGTGCCCCAGCACTAGCTCGTTCGTTCCACACAGTAATGTGAGACTTTGCTTTCTTTATGTAACACTTTTATAAAATATGCATACGGTAGTTTGTCTTTTCCTGTCGTCAATTGTTTTTGTAGCATATCAGTATGAACCGGTTCGAACCGGTTTGACCCTTTATTTTTTCACTCCGGAGTTGAACTGGAGCTGAACCGTTTTCCCTGAACCGGAACGAAAAACATTTCGGTTCGACACCCTGGATCAAACTGCTGGTCGCACAGTCCTAAAAAGAAAGACATGTTCAAAACAGGCAACTGGAAAGAGATTCACGCACTCCGTAGCAAAGCTGGCAAAGCGAGGAGATTCGCGCTGTTGGATTGGCTTGACCATACCCGCCTTGGATTGTTTGAAGCAGTTCGCAGGAGCACATCTAGATGGCGCTGCAAGTCTTTACGTACGCGTTTGCCTTCCGCTATACTAAAAGTGCGTGTTCAACGCGCTCCGCAACGTTACGTCCACAGCTTGCGTGCGATGTACGCAGTGCTGACGCAAGGGTCTATACGCTATTCTAAAACTCTCTACTAATGACGGCTCGGTATTTTCTGAGGTGGATTAACCAGCTGCTTTTAGTCACTTTCCTTTTGAGCTGTATATTGAGATCAAAATTACTTACTCCTTACAGTTCGACATTAAATTATGTTTTTGTTAATCACCGCGATCGCTGTAATTCTAGTCCAGGTGCGCTAAACGCATATATTCCACGCATTGTAATTTGCACCGGTTACGTTTTGCAGAAATTGCATCCACACGGTGAAGTGGTACTTCGCAGGCTGCTTTCTCACGAGTGATACGTAACCTACGTTCGCTTTGACGCGAATATGATTACAATGAAATCTTCGAAGCCTTCACTGCTTTACAAGCGTTATCCTTTCATTACACGCACTCTGGGGGAAACAAAAATACTAACTCATCATTTACTGCGTTCGAACATTTTGAGCATTGAACGTGAGAATACGGCATTCCCTCCAACGCCGAGGACGAGGATGCGGAGAAGTTCATGACTATGCTCGCACTCTGATTTAACAAGTATACCGGTATGCCTTCCCGGGGAAGGTGCGCGGTCTTGATGTAATGCAGTCACTTCCTGCGTTGAAAATAGCAAATCGCAATAACCACACATAAATGGCTGCACCTCATTCTTTGTAATTTCGAACGTCCGCCACCAAAGCCAACGGAGCAAGCGAGCTTTAACGGCTGTCGGCGCAGAAAGCAGACGATGAACAGATCACGTGAAGTATTTACTCGATTTGATCCGACGTTACCCTCCGATCGAAAAGGGTAGCGTGAGTAATTACTCCGGAGTAAAAAAACGGCTTCTGGAACGCGAGTTCCAGAAGCCGTTTTTTTACTCCGGAGCCGGATCGAGTAAATTTTGGAACACAGCCTGAGTGAGTCGGCAAAGCTCACGCTCGAGTCCTTATCCACTACACTCGTCGTCTCGAACATTAGACCTAAAAACATATGAGCTAGAATGTTCGAGACTGACTAGGCAAGGTCATTCTGGCTTACTTTTATTTTACACTCGGGGTAAGAGAAACACGAATATTCTAGATGTAACGAGAAACAACCTATTTGTTTCAGCGCGGGGCAGTATAACTTACCCGGTGTTATTATCCAACTTCTTTGAAATTTAGGGTTTTACTTAAAACTGAAGAATCAGTAGAACTGTTTTCAATGTGATGATTACAAGCAGGTACAAAACTCACACCCATACTGCGAGCTTGAAAAACGAAGTGTGGGGTCTCTAACCGCTCATGTTAGAGTCAAAATAATTGCGCATTAATTACAACGTACGTCAACTCCAACATTAAAAAAAGTGCCAGTCAACCTTCCGAGGGGAGGGGACCGACCAAGTCAGGATGGTGATGACCAATGATGGTGTTCACCCGATGGAAGTCCCCCGGGAAGTCGAATAAGAAAAAAAAAAACTAAAAGTTGTTCGATTTCGCTGGACACATTACGACATTGGTTGGTTTACGATGGCCAGTGTGGCCACGTTTATTTCAAAAGAAAACGACAACAAGTCAACAGTAATTTACAATTCAAAACTCCCAAAATTAAAACCCATACTTTAGTCCCCAGTCTAATCCGTTTGTTAACGACTGGGGTCCGACTCGTCCTTGCCGAGCCCTGTGGCTGCTCAAAGCCCCCCGCGCGCGGGGGCGGAAGACGACTCCCCGTTCATGCTCTCCCGCGAGCGTACCCCCTGCCGCGGGTCTGCGAGCAAACGCCCAAAAATGCCGACACAAACATAGGCAGATAAAAAAAAAAAAAAACAATGCCGACGCAACTATAAAAACATAAACGTTTCTAAAACAAATCTTACTTATTACAAACAAAATACTTCGTTACTTAACAGTGCCTAACGCTGCTTTCATATCATGTTCGAAAGAGTTGCTTTTTCTCGCTGTATCTTTAGCAGATCCCCATGCATGTGACGATTTTCGTCAGACAGTTTTGTTTCACAGGCAAATACAACTCGTTTTTTTTTTTTTAACATGCTGAGTTTTCTTATGCCTGCCGTGTTCAAAATAATAACAAAATCAAAATTGTATAATTGTGCAAACGATTATAGCTGTTGCTGTAATTCCGTGTGCGTACGTTATGGGTTTGTCGTCTGCAGCAGGCATCTCAAGACGTCACCAAGGACCGGAAGTCGTCATGAAAAATATTTCAGAAACAGTCGATTCTCGACAAACCTGTGCCATGGTATGAAATCTAGGCTCCCATCTGTTCTTTTTAGACGTTTAATTTCCACTTCAGATTTTCGACCATTCGTATTTTTCGGAGTGAAATCCAGTCCCATGTATTCTTCCACAACAACGCTCCTAGCAATGGTTTGTTTGGAGCGGTGACGTTCCACTTACGGGGTCAATTGCTCGCTAGGGAACCAAGAGTAGTCGTGCACCCACCCAAACACAAGGGCTGTGTTCTGAATATTACCCAAAGAGATGCGGGTTACTCTGGCGGGTCGTGACACGTGACAACACAGATAGAGCAACGCCGTACGCGTGTAGGTTTTCGAACGCCAGGGTGGAACGCCAAGATCGAGTGAATTTTGGAACACGGCGATGGTAAACATAAGAGAACCGGAAGTATTTATTTCTCTACCCCTGATATGGCGGCCCGAAGGGGCACGCACACCTTGACACGGGCCAATGTTACCAGACTACCTCAGTTGTGCAACTCCCGCGGAAAGGGGTGCCCCCCTCACTCACTTCAGTCTGCTTCCCGTATAGGGACCTTAGCCTCCCGTCGTTCGAAGCGCCATCTAAAATTTCGTTTCAAAACTGTGTGTTCCATAAAGCGCGGTGGAACGGCATCTAGACGCTGTGCGTCGAAACGTACGTATTCCATAAAATACAGTGCGGTTATCAAAGCAGCCGTCCGGCGCGTCGAACGACGTAGGCGAGGCGCGGTGTGAGAAGGAGGGTACTGCTCGTGCTAAGAGCATCTCTGACCAGTTCCGTAACTGAGCTAATCTAATAATGTTTACACAGGCTGAAGATCCTTTCCGGTTCGAATATTATTTGCATGCTTTTAAAGGTGAGCATGCATCTCCACAAAGTTTCGCGTGTTGTGCACTTCAATCGGTATTTTGTAGTGTTATGCGCGTGCAGTGGCTGCGAAGATGCTGTTGTGTTGCTCAATTTGCTGTAAAGCTTTGATTTGGCACATCTCCGCGATATAAATGATGCCATTGGCCTTAGCCGTCGAGCGTGGCCAGTCGCTATCACACGCGCGTCGGTTTCACGCAAGCATTAAGAATAATCGCATTCATTCTATATAAAAGATTCACCCATTCAACTCTTCCGAAGAGTTTAGAGACTATAAAATAAATATTGATAGAAAATATAATTAATATTTGCAAACTTTAAGAGATTCGATCATCGAAAAATATAAATAAACTTATTATACTTAAGTTGTTTGCCGTAGCTGAAGAGATGCCTGCTGAATATTTAGATGCCAGGTTTTCATACCAACTTGGTACTGAATAGGATATTTAGTAATAATAAATATTATTGTTATTATACTTATTTAGCATTCTAAAACTTTCGCCTTCTTTTAAAACTTTGTTTTTCTGTCATTTTTTTTTATTCCTCTGACTCGCTTTTAAAATGGATTTCGTTCACTTACGTTAATATTCGGGTGAGTGTGCGTTCGTAAGCAGACGGTTTATGTGACAGTCTTCGACAAACACCATCCGAAGAACCCCCGAACTACTTAAAAAGACGTGTATCTTTTTTTTTTTTTTTAAGTTTAGGCATCACGTGCCAATGGAGGAGTGCGCATTGGGACCTTTTGAAGTAGAACTGTATCTGGTGGTCCATAAGGGGGCACTTTGCCTAAGATATCTTAAAATAAAATAAAAAAGTTTTTCATTTCTTTACAGCATGCAAAAAAGTGCTTTTATGACACGTTTGAAGCAAGACATAAATGATAGCATAACACTATTGGTACCACTCTCTCGATGGTGAGTCGTGCATGACTCGCCCGCATCGTCATTAACGACGACAAGTGTCCGCATGGTATGCCCCAGGAGTTTCGCGTGATCGGCAGCAAGTTGGACACGAGACTCGTTTTCGTACCTTATAGCCTGGGTTATATAATCTAAAACAGCCTTTCCACGTCCGCGTCTGAAACGTCTCCACGTGTATATCATTAACGGAATTGCTGCGGTAGACGGACGTTGCCCCAATCACCTTATCACCACTCATCGTCGAAAACACACCGTTTGTGCTTTGACGGGGACGAGCAGCGCAGTGGTTCACAATGTCAGCTTTATCACAATGACGATATCTCCACTCGTCATCGAAAACGCAAAGCTTGCTTTTTTGCCGAGCACGAGCACCAGCGGCGAAATCCTTCGCACCCTTCTTTTATCACTTCCGACAGGCTTATCGTACTTAAAGCTGCCCAATGTACTTATCGTACATTGGGCAGCTTGAACACTCAGGCGACAAGAGCGCTGATGGCATGCATCACGCGCAGTTGACGAAACGACACGCACTCGCTCTCCCGTTGAGGAAATAGTTGCAAAGGCCTCAACCAACGTTACTAGAACAACTCAGTTGGGAAACTACCATGGAGCCTGCTCTGAAAAAGTGGTACCAATCCGTACTCGAGAACCGAACTAATGGCGATCGCAACACCGCCATATCTCCCGCAGCAGCCACTCGGGGAACTGCACGGTTGCTTGTATTGGTTCGGGGGCATCGCATTCGATAGCGTCTACTGCGACTTTTTTTTTGACTGCAATCGAACATTTTGGCGCCGACATTTATAGTGGAAAGGGTCTCAGGTATACGAACCCCCGTCTCCCAAGTGGACGCGCCGCAATTCGTCGCCGAAGTTAGGATGCACCCAGGTCAGGACGCGGTACCTGAAATCCGCTGTGAGACATGGTTGTATAAAAGCAATATTAATTATGCCGCAAAACCTTGTAAACTAAAATGTTTCGAGAACATCCCGCTCGTGTCATTTTGTACTAATCGCCAATACAATTTCCTATAAAAAGAACTTTTTCCGTTTGTTTTTACGAAAAAACATGTTTTTTAAAAGCTTCTGGTGACCACAGTAAAGAAACAAGATTGAGACGCCACCATGGCGCCTCGAGCCTGAAAGTTTTGGTACTTTGGGAACATTCATTGACCCTAGCAGTAGCCATATAAAGCTACTTGCACGTTTCCCTCGTCGCTAAAGGGTGGCTCTGTTATCGTATTTAGCTCGGTCTCGGTGGACGCAAGCGGTACAAATTTCAAGGGTAAGATTCCCAACTAAGTGTTTTAATAACGTTGGCCTAAACTGCTTTCCGTTTGTTGATCGCCACGCATACGCAGCGCCACTTTTTTCCATGGAGAGGCCCGCCAATACTAGTTAGCCGTACGCGAAGAAGACGACAGCGGGAGGTTGCTGCGCTTGCGCTGGCCTCGCGCTTTGTAAAGTAAAGTACCAGAGGCTAAAGAGTAGGGTACTATGTATTGTTGTGTAGTACTAATGCAACAACATCGTATTAAACGAAAAAGAGGAGGATGTCTCTCCCGAAAAGTTGCCTTCGTCTCCTGGAAGGTGATTCCAGAGAGATCGCCAGAAGTATGAATCGCCAGATGGTGTGCGAAGGAGAGGTTTAATTATTGCTTCCCTTCTTGTCGCTTGATTCGGTAGGGCAACTACGCTCACTTATAACGTTAATAGGTATAAGTTTCTAATTCACACGCAAGAGCACGTAAGAGTTTTGCGTTGCTTGAAGAACCTCGTGCCGTCACCTTGAGGGCGTACTGAGCTCGCGCTCGTAGAGCCCTCAGTTCGCAGCTGACTAATCTACCAGACGTTCCTAATGTAATAGCTAGGTAGGCTCCCAATGGCTTTTGACATGAGAAACCGGAATATGCAGTTTTCCTCCCTTAAACATCTTTAAAAATGAGAACTAAGCCCACAGTTTACCGGTCAATTTTGTTCCCCGATGCTTACTAGAGAAAGCTATTAAGCGGCCAAAGACATAGGAAGTAAAGTGCGACAGGTAATCGTAACCCGCATTGCGCACTGACTTGATCGCATAGTTCGAAAAAGAAATTAGCACTGGTGGATGTCCCTAGGTTTATATATATATATATATTACTAAATGATGTAGTTAGCCATGATCAAGCATAATTGATTTCCAAGGAGCTTTAGAAACTTAGACACCAGAGCATTCTGAATCGACCAATTGGAGCGTGCTGGAATGTTAGAGATATAAAAGGAAAGTAACCGAAATAGGACGAAGATAGGACACGTCTCCAAGGTAAATAACTAAAAATATATAACTGAAATTCCGCATAAACTATTTTTTGCGGAGACAGACAGAGAGAGAGAGAGAGAGAGAAAGAAAAAAGAAGAGAGATAGGCAATATTTGAGACATTTCCTGCTGCAGAAGTTCTAGATATACGAAGTATAACTGTGCTTAAAGAGCAAACAAAACAAAATAATGTCACGAATGACAAGGCGAAACAAAGAATAACTGGGGAAAACTGAAACGTTTAATGGGGCGAACTTGGGCCCCCCAAAAAAGGGAACAGAAAATAGCAGAGCGTCGTGGGCGTCGAAGTCGGCGTGACAGCAGAGTCGAACGCTGGGGCGAAACTGACCGCATATCGCCACGCGGAGCCCCTTATGTACGCGCGTTGGCTTCTGGAACAATCGCCCTAGAACGTTTGGCGATTAGAACATTCGGAACTCGAACAGTCGAGAATCTTCTCGAACTCACGAGTACGCAATGCTGAAAGAAAAAATAAAAGAACATTCCACCGACTGGAATCGAGCCTAGACTTTCCGCGCGACAGACAAGCGCGGTAACCACTCGGCCACGCACGCGGTCGCTCGCCGACGCGCGTGGCATTACTCCCCCACTTTAAAAAGACATCGTCTCGATGCCACGTGAAAAGCAACAAAACATAGCAAGACAAACGAAATAAGGGGGAAAATACGGAGACTGGCACAACACAATCCTATCAAGTGTTTCACAAGATCACAGTTCGCACTCTTATCGCGCGTAGTACGGCTTGAAGCGCACGACGTGGACGACTTCCGGTCGTGGAGGGCGGCGTGACGAAGTCCGTGTTCCGTCGGGCATCACCTCGTAGTTCAGATCCCCGAGTCGACGAAGCACTTTGTAGGATCCGAAGTAGCGCTTCAAGAGTTTTTCGCTGAGACCACGGCGGCGGATCGGTGTCCTCACCCACACCCTGTCTCCGGGCTGGAAGTGGACGTCCCGACGACGAAGGTTGTAGCGGCCCGCGTCGACGTGTTGCTGGTCTTGGATCAGGAGTCGGGCGAGCTGGCGGACTTCTCCAGCTCGTTGAGCCACCACCTGGGCGTCGTGGCTCCCATCGTCAGCCGGTTCGTGAGGCAGCATCGCGTCGAGCATGGTCTTTACTTTTCTGCCATGCACCAGCTGAAACGGGGTTACTCCTGCGGTCTCTTGCACCGCCGTGTTGTAAGCAAATGTGACGTAGGGTAACACCTCGTCCCATGTCTTGTGCTCTATGGCGACATACATGGCGATCATGTCGGCGATAGTTTTGTTTAGCCGTTCTGTTAGTCTGTTTGTCTGCGTATGGATGGCAGTGGTTCGACGGTGACCGGTGCCACTGAGACGAAGGATCTCTTGTGTCAGCTTGGCCATGAACGATGATCCACAGTCTGTAATGAGGACTTCGGGGGCGCCGTGCCGGAGGACAATGGACTCGATCAAAAACTTGGCGACTTCAATAGCCTTACCTGATGGAAGGGCTTTCGTCTCGGCGTACCGTGTGAGATAATCTGTGGCGACGATTATCCAGCGGTTTCTTGACGTTTGATAGCGGGAAAGGGCCAAGTAAATCCATTCCGATCTGCTGGATCGGCGTGGACGGGGGAGAGATCGGATGCAGAAGTCCTGACGGCTTCGTCGGCAGTTTCTTGCGTCGCTGACACTCGTGGCATGATCCAGTGAAGAGGTGAACGGTCTTCGGTAGCCTGGGCCAGTAGTACTTTTCTCGAATCCTGGCGAGCGTCCTGCTGTAGCCAAGGTGTCCAGCCGTTGGGGGTTGTCATGTCATCCTTGGAATATTTCTTCACGAAGACTGGAAGAAATAACCAACAGCCATGCTGTGTGGTTAATAACGAAGTTCTCTTTGTACAGAACCCCTTGCCGTATGGAGAAGGCAGGCAGGATTCGTAAGAAAGCACGGGGAACCGCACTCGCTTGTCCCTCTACGTGCTCGATGTGCGCTCGCAGTTCAGGGTCGTCACGTTGGAGTGCTGCCATGTCGCTGACATCCAGAGCGCCGAGGAAACACTCATCGTCGTCGTCTTCGATGCAGGCAGGACCGGCCTCGACTGGGGCCCTTGAGAGGCAATCGGCGTAATTTTGCTTACGGCCGGACTTGTACACAACGGCCATGCCGAATTCCTGCTGTCGTAGGCTTTACCGGGCGAGGCGTCCGGGGGGGTCCTTCAGATTCGCGAGCCAGCAGAGTGAGTGGTGGTCCGTGACGACGCGAAAAGGACTTCCATACAAATATGGGCGGAACTCTGTTATTGCCCATACGACAGCAAGGCACTCCTTTTCAATCGTTGAGTAGTTCGTCTCCGCCTTTAACAGCCTCCGACTCGCGTATGCGATGACTCGCTCTGCCCCGTCTTGCATTTGAACCAGTACCGCGCCAAGTTCGGTGTTACTAGCTTCCGTGTGGATCTCTGTTTCAGCGAACTGGTCGAAATGGCCAAGAATCGGGGGCGTCTGGAGTCTTTGTTTGAGCTCATTGAATGACCGCTGGTGTTCTTCTGTCCATTCAAACTTCACTGCGTCCTTCGTGAGGTTCGTCAGCGGGGCAGACAGCCTGGCGAAATCCCGAACAATTCGTCTGCAGTATGCACAGAGTCCGAGGAATCTTCTCACGGCCTTCTTGTCAGATGGCGGCGTAAATTCTGCTACGGCGCGAGTCATCTCGGGGTTAAGGAGAACACCTTTGTTGTTCACGACGTGGCCAAGGAACTTAAGTACACCATAGGCGAATCGGCACTTTGTTGGCTTGAGGGACATGCCGGCGGTCTTGATGGCTTGAAGTACGGCTCGAAGTCGTCTCAGGTGTTCGTCGAAATCCCGTGAAAATACCACGACATCGTCCAGGTAGACGAGGCAGCTCTGCCATTTCAGACCTGTCAGCACGGTGTCTATGACACGCTGGAAGGTGGCTGGTGCTGTACAAAGTCCGAACGGCATCACCTTGAATTCGTACAGTCCGTCGGGAGTAACGAAGGCAGTTTTCTTCCGGTCGCGTTCGTCGACTTCAATCTGCCAGTAACCACTCTTCAGGTCCATCGACAAAAAATATCGGGAGTGGCGCAGTCGGTCTAACATGTCGTCGATGCGGGGGAGCAGATAGACGTCCTTCTTCGTCACAGCGTTCAGTCGACGATAGTCCACGCAGAACCGGAGGGTTCCGTCTTTCTTCTTTACAAGGACAACTGGGGACGCCCATGGACTTCTTGAAGGTTGAATGATGTCGTCGTCGAGCATTTCCTGGACTTGATCTTGAATCACCTTCCTTTCCTTTAAAGATACTCGATACGGCGACTGGTGGACAAGGAGTGCGTCGTCGTCGGTAATAATGCGACGTTTCGCCATTGGTGTTTGGCGAACTTTCAACGATGTGGCAAAACAGTCACTGTATTCGGTGAGGAGATCAACCAGTTGCCAGCGTTTAGGAGCTGGGAGCTCGGGATCGATGTCGACAGGCGGCGGCGACGTGCTCTTCTGCTGTGACGACGAGATTTCCTCGGAGATTGCGGTGATCACGGCTGGCGCCTGAAGCTCCTCGACGTGGCCCACGGTGGTACCCTTCGGTAGGTGCTGCGGCTCTTCTCGAAAGTTTGTCACAAGAACAGTTGTACGTCCTTCTTGGAGATCCATTACGCCTCGTGCGACGCCAAGTCGTTTTTCAAGGAGCAGTTAGACGCTACCCTCCAGAAGAGCTTCGCCGTGCATGGCTGCGTCGGTTCCGATGGTTACGAAAACACTCGACCGCGGAGGCAGGTTCACATGGTCGGCAATAACACGGATCGCGTTTGACGTCGTGTTGGTCTCAATCGGCGGCAGAACAGGGTTTCGCAGCGTCAACTGGTTCGCTCCGAGGTCGATGACGTCGCCATACTCGCAGAGAAAGTCCATTCCGAGGATAACGTCCGTCGCACAGTCTTGCAGAGCGATGAACTTCACTGGGCACGTCTCACCGCGGATCTCGACGCGAGCAGTGCATCGTCCGACTGGTGTAATGAGGTGTCCTCCGGAAGCTCGTATTTGAGGTCCATCCCACGGCGTCGTGATGTTTCGAAGGCGGCGAGAGAGCCTCCCACTCAAGACTGAGTAGTCTGCTCCGGTGTCCACGAGTGCCGATGGGTCGCGGCCGTCGATAATTACGCTTAGGCTGTTGGACACCGATGCAGGGGAGTCGTTGTGATGCGTAGCGTCGGGAGAGTGGGAGCGCTCTGTCGTTCTTGGAGGCTCTTTACGTCGTCCGTCCACGGCAACGTCACCTCCGGGAGTTGCCGCGCTTAGCTTTCCCGGCGGGAAATGGGAGACAGGCTGTCGCGGCGCGACCGATGGAATGGTGATGCGGAACGTCGGGGGGATGAAGACATTGAACCTCGTGGTGCTGTCGGCGCTGGAAACGGAGGGCGACGGAGGTATTCCTCGATGTCACGAGGGCGTTCGCCGTGTCTTGGGCGAGGGTCGTTCGGCGAAAAACCTCGGAGGCCCATTTGTCGGTACGGGCACCTCCGGTAGACGTGATCGGCCTCGCCGCAGTGATAACACAGCGGTCGTCGATCGGCCGTGCGCCACACATTCGTCTTCCTTGGCGCTGGTTCTTCGGTGTGGACGAGCTGGGGCTGCCCTTCCCGACGTTGGAAAGTCTGCGGCGATGGTGGGTCACGTCGAGGCGGCGTCGAATACTGCCGGGACGCTGGCGCTGGTCTCCGAGCTACTGCGGCGTAGGTCAGAGTGGGCTCCTCGGGTGCTGCTGCGCTGGCAGGAGCCTCCGGTTGGAATGTCCGCTGGACCTCCTCGCGTTCAGCTTCGGCAATCGACAGCGCAGCCGGCTAGTTGTCAGTAGGCAGAAACTTTCTGAGTCCTTCTCGTACGATGTTGCGAATGATCTCGAGGAGATCCGGGCTGTTGTAGCTGGGACGCGAGAGGGCCGCGATACCGGGAAGTCGCTGGTAGTGGGAGGCCCGTGCTTGAAGGGCACGTTCGATATTGGTGGCTTCCGTGACGAATCCTTCGACTATGATAGGCGGGGCTCGCACAAGGCCGCCGAAGATGTTTTCCTTGACGCCTCGCACCAGGATTTTCAGGTTCTTTGCTTCGGAGGCCGGAGGATCGGCGCGGTTGCTGAGTCACAGGAGATGTTCAACGAAGCTAACGACGCTCTCGTTAGAGCCTTTTATCCTCGCTTGAAGAAGTTCTTCCGCGCGTTCTCTTCGTTGTTGGGTCGTGAATGTTCTTCGCAACTCAGCCTTGAGTTTCTCCCAGGAGGTGATCGATGCTTCGTGGTTCTCGAACCAGTTCCAGGCGGTTGCTTCCAAGGTGAAGTAAGCATTCTGAAGACACTGTTCCGGTGTCCACCCGTTATGACGGGCCACTCGTTCGTACTGTTGGACCCAGTCGTCGATGTCTTCGTGGTTTTCGCTGTGGAAGGGAGCCGGTGTCCGAGGAGCGACGGGCAGGTAGACGACGGTAGAAGCGGCGGGGGTCTGCGGCTGGTTGGCCATCGTCGTCTTCGTCTTGGGCTTGTCCAGCAGCAGACCGTACTCAGGATCTTCTCCCTTGGTGCGGCGGTTGGTCCGAGTTTCAGGTTACGTGTTGAGTGATCTTCTCATCGAGCTTGGAATCGGACTTGCACTGCGGGCCCTTGGAGGGGAACGCTGCACGGACATGCGGTACCCAGCACCTCCACCAAAACGTCACGAATGACAAGGCGAAACAAAGAATAATTGGAGAAAACTGAAACTTCTAATGGGGCGAACTAGTGCCCAAAAATAAAAGGGAACAGAAGAAAGCAGAGCGTCGCGGGCGTCGAAGTCGGCGTGACAGCAGAGTCGAACGCTGGGGCGAAACTGACCGCAGATCGCCACGCGGAGCCCCTTATTTACGCGCGTTGGCTTCTGGAACAATCGCCCTAGAACGTTCGGCGACTATAACATTCGGAACTCGAACAGCCGAGAATGTTCTCAAACTCACGAGAACGCAATGCTGAAAGAATAAATAAAAGAACATTCAACAGACTGGAATCGAACCTAGACTTTCCGCGCGAACCACTCGGCCACGCACGCAGTCGCACGCCGAGGCGCGTGGCAATATCACAAAAAAAACTTATTTGAAGTCGCATCTAACTGAGTTCAAAATTTTAACTCTGGGAAAACATAAAAATAGCTTTAAAAATAAAGGCGACATTATTGGCGCGAGTTCAAATTGATGGGCGATAATAGACCCTTTCCGAAATTCAGTCTGGCCACTTTGATCACTATCATCATCTGTGGAATGGCATCTGTGCAATACCAATGGCGGTCTTCTAGTGACTGATAAAGGAAGACGTTGAAGATGCTCCTAGGCGGATCTTGCGAGGCCTGTACATTCGGTGGGTCAGAACGACGCGACGTAGGAATGGAACACAAGAGCTACGTAAGCGTTTATTTCTAGTAACTCAGATTCAGTCAATCTGAATCGGCTTTAAAGCACTTTGGTGCATAGAATTTTCTCGAGGCATCTGAGTGGGTTGGAGCTTTGTTCTGAATGCAAGTTCTTGGTAACCATCGAACTGAAAGTGATCGGGAAAGAACTCACACTGAAGAATTCCTTGCGTGCCGTTGACTTGCGAAAGTGACGGTGCCGATACAAGTTCGTTTCCGCCATTGATATGGCAAAACCTAAACTGCTTTACAAACCACCAGATGGCACTGAATTTCGGAAAGGGTCTATTGTCATATTTATAAAGGTATATTTTCGTTACTGACCCACGTACCTGAATTACGATTCTATCACTTTGACGGCAGGAGTATATGTGCGCAAACACAACAAGGGCAACTTGTAAATAAATTTCAATATTGTTATTCGACCCGCTATATATACTTGGGGACAGATGAGCGGTGGGCGCGTTCATTTCCGCTTCGAGTTTTCGAACGGCTTGCCGGGTACTGCTGCGGTCTCGCTCTGCATGCCTCGTCATTTACCTGATTCGCATGAATTAAAAGAGCCCCTGCATGCTTAGAGCAGCCAGTAACTCCGACTTTGAAAAAGCGCTTGCCCAGACTTGTACCATGCGCATTACAAGTAATCAAATTACTTGTAATCGATTACTTTTTGGAGTAATTTTGGAATCAGTTGATTACTTTTATTAGGCAGTAATCACAAGAGTAATCTGATTACTTTTTGAAGTAATAAAATTACTTGTAACCATTACTATTTTTCCACGGGACCCCCCCCCCCCCCCCCCCGGCACACGCCTTTTTTTTTTCAAACGAAAAAAAGAAAGATTTTTGCGGAGCTGCAGGAAACGAGGTCAATCCCTTTCTATGTACAGTTTCTGTGGAATGTCCGTTTTTTTTTTTTTTCGAGCTGGGACTGGGAGTGGGAAGCCCCAGGGAAGCCCCAGTGCGTGACAAAGGCCATTCAGGGCGAAGTTTGAGGGAGCAGAATGTAGCTTTGTAAGTCCTTTGTTCAAACTAGCCCGCTCACGCACTCACACACAGAAATAAAAAAATAAAAAAAATCCTCCTTAGGGCACCTACTCGCAGCCCGTAGGAAAACCAGAACCGAAGAATGCCTAAAGCGGATGCAAAATATAACAAAGCCAGTTGAAATATTTCCCCATTTCCCCTACGTGGTCTTTGTGACAAGCAATGTTTCGAGTTGAGAAGTGGTCGGGGCGCTCTCTTCCGCTAATGGATACTACACATGATCCGTTTCAAATCCTAGAGCTGCTGCTCTTTTGTATAACATGCGAGCTCATCCACATGTGAATAATAAAATGAGCGACGCAAACTTTGAGCGACAACCCTTGCTTAAGCTTAACAAGATCTAGAACATGGTGGGGAATACGCCAAAGGGACAAGGACAAAGAAGTGAGCACACAGGCGTATTCCCCACCATGTATCAGAACCAACTAGCCCAACTCGCAGTCCTAATACAAGATCTAGAACCCCCTCCCCTCCCCTCCCCCCCCCCCCCTCCGCCCCACACACACACACACTGTCGAACGCCCAAATCATTAAACTTCTTCAAACGAATTCTATGCTTGTGTCCGCATTGTGAAGGTGCAACGACCACGGAGAGGGAACCAGTTTTTCTTCTTCAATACTTGTGCAAATGTGAAATATAGGTTGGAAGTAGTTCATTGTTATGAGCACTAAAGATATGTCTTCACACAATAAAGTAATCGGAAAAGTAATGGTTACTTCTTTGAGTAATGTCCAATTACTTTTGCCGTCGAGTAATCAAGTAATCTAATCGAATACTTTTTAGCCAAGAGTAATAGTAATTGTAATCGATTACTTTTTTTTAGTAACGTGTACAAGACTGCGCTTGCGTATGTTCAGCAAGTGTTTGCGACTACGCAATTGTACGCGAAACGATAATTTAAAAATTTCAGCATTCTCATCTTTGTTTCAATAGCTCGGACTTCTAAGATTGAGAGAAACCTTAAAGGAAGATGTTATGATGTCGCCGACGCTCGCGAGCTCCGAAGTCCAAAGTTCAGAGCTACCGAGAACCACCAATCGCGCGGAGCCCGAGAGATAAAACATCCGTTCCCCGCTTCGCGCGTAACCTGAGTGCCGCATACCCTAGGCGTCTCTATTTTATTTCGGTTTATCTTTAATAAACGAGACCTCAGTCTTCAAGGATGAAGAAAGAATAAAACAATTAAAACTGGGACAACACAACACATCTTTCAACTAGCAACGACGAGTAAAAATTTTAACAGCGGGCAGCCGACTATACCCAGGAGGGAAAGGGAGGAGAAGGGGAGAGAAGAGGAGATAAAAAAACGCGAAGTGCAAGTCAGAGAGGGGGTTTATCTCGGATTTTAGAAATTCAACCTCAGTTTTCGCCAGCAGGAGGGAAGGGTTTGACACGTTGTTGTTTACTGTGGTCATGGCGAATGACTCTATGATCTCCCTGCCAAATCTGATGTCATGCCCCCCCCAGGATTTTTGTTTGATCAAAGAGGGGATGACAAAGCGAACATGAACGGGCATGTATGACTATGGGATGATAGGAATCTGGAGAGGCCTTAGAAACTTCGTTGTGATGTTCCCTGAGTCTGTGATTGGTGCATCTGCCGGTCTGACCTATGTATTGATGGCCGCAACTCAAGGGGATGGAGTAAACTTTCTTCTCTTGGCATGGTATGAATTTCTTTTCGTGTTTAACAGTGCAGCTAATCGGAATCCGGTTGTTGTTCACTTGTTGACAGAGTTGCTTAAGACGCATGCGGCACGAGAAAACAACATTCGTGTCGAACTTTGATTCAATGGATTTTATCCGGTGGGCTGAATTGTGTACGTAAGGAATGACGGCGAATCGAGCTTTTTTTTTTTTTGTGGCTGGTGACTGGCAATCAGGCTCGCGAATCAGCCTTTCCATTACTGATCGTAGAAGGTCGACGGGAAACCCTGCCTTGACGAGCCTCATGTGCTGGAATTTGAAGCTATCTTCTGAAAGATGACAGCAAGACTTCGTGAAGGATGAAGAAAACAACGATTTGATGATCGCTTGTTCCTCTTGTTCGTCAGGCCTTACTTTCACGAAGGAAGAACCTTTGAATGAAGGTCTTCAGTACCTGGATTTGAGGCTTCATGTCAGTGCCACTGGACTCTGCTGGGCCTTTCAACAAAGGTCTGCTAAACATGTCCTACCATTTTCTAGCACCCATTCGAAGTCGGTAAAACACGGTATCATCAAATCGTTGTTTTCTTCATCCTTCACGAAGTCTTGCTGTCATCTTTCAGAAGATAGCTTCAAATTTCAGCACATGAGGCTCGTCAAGGCAGGGTTTCCCGTCGACCTTCTACGATCAGTAATGGAAAGGCTGATTCGCGGGTCTGATCGCCGGTCACCAGCCACAAAAAAGAAAGCTCGATTCGCCGTCATTCCTTACGTACACAATTCAGCACACCGGATAAAATCTATTGCCTCAAAGTTCGACACGAATGTTGTTTTCTCGTGCCGCATGCGTCTTAAGCAACTCTGTCAACAAGTGAACAACAACCGGATTCCGATTAGCTGCACTGTTAAACACGAAAATAAATTCATACCATGCCAAGAGAAGAAAGTTTACTCCATCCGCTTGAGCTGCGGCCATCAATACATAGGTCAGACCGGCAGATGCACCAATCACAGACTCAAGGAACATCACAACGAAGTTTCTAAGGCTTCTCCAGATTCCTATCATCCCATAGTCATACACGCCCGTTCGTGTTCGCCTTGTCATCCCCTCCTTGATGAAACAAAAATCCTGGGGGGGGGGGGGGGGGCCATGACAGCAGATTTGGCAGGGAGATCATAAAGTCATTCGCCATCACCACAGTGAACAACAACGTGTCCAACCCTTCCCTCCTGCTGACGAAAACTGAGGTTGAATTTCTAAAAATCCGAGATAAACCCCCTCTCTGACTCGCACTTCGCGTTTTTTATCTCCCCTTCTCTCCCCTTCTCCTCCCTTTCCTCCTGGGTATAGTCGGCTTTTGCTGTTGAAATTTTTACTCGTCGTTGCTAGTTGAAAGATGTGTTGTGTTGTCCCAGTTTTAATTGTTTTATTCTTTCTTCATCCTTGACTTAAACCAACACGCTCTTCTCCCAAGCATCAGTCTTCAACCTGACTCCGGCACAAAGGGTTGTCTGTGTGTTCTCTCCGTCAAAAGGACGTAAAACGAAAATGGTGTGAGAAGTGGGATCGCTCCGCAAGTAAACTAATAATTAGTAAAACGCAGGGTCGACTACAAACGAAGGAACAACGGACAAGCCCTCAACTTCTGCCGACAATGGTGCTACGCAACAATCGGTAACGGCAACTTTTCGCATCTAGCCACCCGACGCCTTCAGATTTACAACACCGAATGAATGGCCGGTGTGGAAGAAGAGATTTAAGCGCTTCCACAGTGCACCAGGACTGGCATCTCAACCATCATCACACCAAATCGACGCTCTCATTTACATCATGGGATCATAAGCTAAAGGCATCTTACAGACCTTCAAGCTGTCCGACGCCAAGGTTCAAGACTTCGACAAGGTGATGGAGAACTTCGAACGTTACTTCATTCACCGTCGAAATATGGTGAATGAAAGAGCCATGTTCAACACAAGATTGCAACTGGAGACGGTTAACCGTCGAAGAGTATGTCACTGCTCACGATGAACTAGCCACTTCGTGAAACTACGGACCACTAAAGGAAGAATTGATCCGTGACAGGCTGATTGTTGGTCTTCGGGACAGCAGGACTTCGGAAAAACTTCAACTGGATCCTGATCTGGACCTACAGAAGGCCAACGCTGCTGCGCGACAAACGGAAGTAATTAAGAAGCAACAAGTGAAACTCCGGCCGACAAAACAAAAGGATGCCAACGTTGACCGTCTAGCAGCCAAAACTGGGCAGCATCAGGACCTGCTCAGCGAAGAGATGAGCGTTCAAAAGCTCAAAATCCGACTAAGAAGACCGCTGCACCCAAAACAAAAGGCCACCTTGCCGGTGGTGTAGTCGAGAAGCTCACCCGAGGAGCGTGTGTCCGGCGAAGAACGCAGGCTGCAACAGGTGTCAGAAAAAGGGACATTTTGCAAAAGTCTGCAAATCTTCAAAAACCGTGAACTTCCTCGTGCACGAACAAGGATTTGTAGGAGCTACAGCTTCTCCTCAAACAGCGAAATGGAACATCGAAATATTCGTCGACAAAACTCCTGTTGGTTTCCGAATAGACACTGGAGGAGATGAAACGGTGTTACCAGCTGCCATCTTTCAAAAGGTCTTCGCAAAGTGCCACAAGCTCTCCGAGCCCCAACGCTGACTTCATGGTCCAGATGGACGACCCCTCGAAGTCATGGGATCAGCTTGGACGAAGCTCAACTGCCGTGGACAACAAGCACTCAAAGCAGTTTACATCATGAAAGGACTTCGCAAACCTCTCTTAGGTAAGCCAGCTATCAAAAAGTTTCGGCTTTGCCCTAAAATCTGTATGACTGCGAACAAAGCTTGAGAACCGAAGAAAGAGTTCTCTCACCGGTTTCAAGGACTGGGATCTCTCGAAGGTGCTCACGTTCTCAAGCTGAAGCCTAGCAAGGACGCCGTTTGCTATCACATCACCGAGAAGAGTACCGCTTTCGCTGTATCCAGAAACGCAGAAAGAGCTAGAAAACATGCAGTTGCAGGGTTTTATCTCTCCAGTAGAAGAACCTACTGGAAGGTGCGCGCCGATGGTCATCGTCCCCAAACCGTCTGGCAAAATTCGCATTTGTGTTGATCTCACACAACTAAACAAGCACATTCGAAGCGAATATCACCCCATCCTTTCATCGGAGCACACGCTGGGAAGGCTAGCGGGAACCAAGATCTTCTCAAAGCTGGACGCGAATTCTCGATTCTGGCATATCCCTTTAGAAGAGAAGTCACGAATCCTGACGACATTCATCACTCCGTTTGCAATACTTTGTTTTAATCGCTTACTATTCGGAATCGCATCGGCTCCGGAACACTTCCGGAGACGTATTACACAACTTCTTCAAGGAATGGAAAGAGTACTTTGCCACATGGACGATGTCTTGATATGGGCGTCATTGTCCGAGCAGTACGAGCAACGTCTGCGAGAGGTCCTCAGGCGACTGTCATCCGCAGGACTTACGCTCAACGAGGATAAATGCGTCTTTCGAGTAACAAGTATCAAGTTTCTAGGTCATCAAGCAGAAAGCGATGGTGTCCGTCCAGACGAGACGATCGTCAATGCAGTAAAACAGATGCCCATACCGTCTTCAAAGCAAGAAGTCAAGCGCATAATGGGTATGGCGACATACCTAGGACGATTCGTGCCACACCTGTCTGACCTACTGCATTCACTATCGTCACTGCTCAGTTCTAAAGTGGACTTCGTGTGGGATCATCCTCAGCAGAAAGCCTTCACAAAGTGGAAGGAAATCTTTTCAACCTGCCCCGTTCTCGGAATTTCCGACGCCAACTAAGGATCGATTGTATCGGCAGACACGCAATCCTACGGCCTGCGAGCAGTGCTGCGTCAAGAGCAGGAGGATGGATCATGTCGCGTCATCACTTATGCGTACACGACACTCACCGAAACAGAGAATAGGAACGCCCAAATTGAAACAGAAGGTTTGGTACTCATGTGGGCATGCGAATAATTCCGAGATTACGCTGTGGGATTGCACTTCGTTCTAGAAACCGACCACAAACCTCTCATTTTCTGTTCGGATCAAAGTCATTGGACCATCTAACCCCACGTCTTCAGAGACTGCGCATGAGTCTAATGCGCTACTCATTCGAAGTTGTCCAAGTTTCGGGGCAAGGAACTCCAAGCAGCTGACTCGTTGTCAAGAAGCCCTCATCCACAGCGGCAAGACAAAGATATGCCTATGTCTTTGTCTTGCCACAGCGGCAAGACAATGACATAGAGACGTGCCTACCCGTAACGCAAACGAGTCTTCAATGGCTAACGGCAGAAGAGAAAAAGGGCCATGTTTGCCAAAGACTCGCCAACTACAGCCATAAAGGTTGGCCGAATCGTCGATATCGCGGAACAGACCTCAAAGAGTACTACGAGTATCGTCATCACATTGCCGCGCAAAACAGCCTTCTCATGAGTGGTTCTAGAATAAAGGTACCAGTATCCTGCCGTCACCATATCCTGCAACAACTTCATGAAGGACAATAGGAAAATGCAAAGCACCGGCAAATGTATCAGTGTGGTGGCTGAGGATAAACGATCATATCGAGCGCCTGGTCAAGAACTGCGAAAAGGTGCATTCAAACTGGCCAGAACCGAAAGCTTCCCTTTTATCCCATCATAGTTTCCTAGTCGACCGTGGAAGAGAGTGGCGATGGACCTCTCCTTCATTCATAGAAAATGGTGGCTGGACGTCGTCGACTACTACTCTCGCTACCCTGAAATCGCTCAACTGGAAAGCCTCCCAGCAGCGTCAGTAATAATGCACTGCAATTCGATATTTACGAGGCATGGCATCCCAGAAGTCGTGCTGTCCAATAATGGTCCTCAGTTTGCGGGAACCACGGGTTCAGCATTCACAAAGTTCTGACAGACTTGCGGATTTAAGCACATCCCATCAAGCCCTCGCTACGCGCAAAGCACTGGCTTGGCGAAAGCTGCGGTGAAGATCACAAAGAGATCACCTAGAAAAACGGAAGATCCGTACGAGTCACTCATGATCTACCGTTCAACGCCCCTGTCCAACGGATACAGTCTGACAGAACTTCTCATAGGGAGAAGGATGGGCACAACCGCACCTATCGCCACTCCGCTTCTGGAACCAAAGCTACCCGACCAAAAAACCTGCGTCACTATGAGCAAGAACGCACGAACTGACAAAAGCAATATTTCGACCGGTGACAGGGATTGCGTCAACTAGATCCAATCGGCTCTGGAGAGCGAGTTTGGGTCATTGACCTAAAGCGAACCGGAGTTGTTCAGAGCAAGGCCCATACGCCACGATCTGACTAAATAACGTCCGAGGGTCAAGAGATACGAAGAAATAGCACGAATTTAATTCCTTCCCCCGATCAAGAAGACGAACAATGCATCGAAGGGCTCCCCGAAACAACCACGAGTCCCGAGGAAACGTGTGCCGACACCTCCCATAAACATACTCGACACGGCCGATGTGTAAAAGAACCAGACCCTTTTGGCACTTCTTCGAAGCTCCCTTAGGAAGAAGGATGTTATGGAGTCGCCGACGTTCGCGACCTCTAAAGTCCAAAGTCCACAGCGACCAAGAACCACCGTTCGCGCGGAGCCCGAGAGATAAAACATCCGCTCCCCGCTTCGCGCGTAACCTGAACGCCCCGTACCCGGGGCGTCTTTCTTTTATTTCCTTTTATCTTCAATAAACGTGGACCTAAGTCTTCAGCCTGACTCCGGCACGGAAGGTTGTCTGTGTGTTCTCTTAGCCAAAAGAACGTAAAACGAAACAGAAGAGAGCATAAAATGCGAATTTGGCGTTACAGGGGATTGTAAACCTCTTTCATTTTTTTTTTACTTCACGCTGTAGAGAATTGTAGCATCCTGTTACTTAAAAAAACACAAAAAAACTTGATTAGATTTTTTTTACCTCTGATTTGCTTTGGCTTCTAAGCTATGGCATGAACATACTTTATTTGCACCAACCAACAAATGTGTGAGATAGATAAGATGTTAAAAATGTAAACAGCTTTGCCATTTTCAGGAGATACAGCAGAAATGTACTGTAATACAGCAAGAACAAGTTTTGTAGCGTGAGCTACAGTGGCCGAGGTTGAGCAGTTTCGCGTGGCTCCTGGAGAGCCGTGCTGCGCATGCGCGAGGAGCAGTGACGTCACACGGCGCACAGCTGGCGCGCCGGAGCCGCCCCCACCGCGCGCTCCGCCGCCGCCGTAGCCGCGCGCGCCTCGCCGGTCCGCGCATTCCAGAGGAGTGACGTCATAGCCGCGGCAGACGCACTGGCGCCGGCACGTGCCCAGCTGTGCGCCTCCGTTGCGCAGTACCCAAGTCTGACGCTGCACCGGAGCCGCTTGATCGCGCCTCTCATTTTGTGCGCATGCGCAGAGGTATCAGTGGGGGTATACATATAGCGGGGCGTTTGCCAATGTGGTATAGCCATGGAGAAGGAGAGCGAAATTGCTGTTCAGCGGCGCAGAAGGGCGGAGAAGCTTAACTCATCGGATCCCGAAGTAGTTGCCTGGCAATTAGCGGTTGAGCGTAGGAAGAACGAACATAAGAAGGCTAAATGTGCTGCGGAGACACCGGAGCAAAGGGAGGAACGTCTAGCAAAGCGGCGTCGCCAGGAGGCTGAGCGACGTGCCCGACCGCTCACGCTACGTATATCCTGGCATAGCCGAACTAAGCCACTGCAATTTTTTCAAGCTGACAGCAGATGACAATGATATTCTTGTGAACTGAAGTCTGAAATTTTGTTATAGGTTTCTGACACTCTTGGCTAAGTAATGAACAAAGTTTTAGAAAATCATGCCCCGAGTCTTGCTTGCCCGGGGATATACATATGTATATGCACGGGGATATACATATGTATATCCCCTTTCGGTTGATTCGAAAGAAATAAAGAATTCAATTCAATTCAATTCAATCCACAAGAAAACTGGGGGATGAATCTTCGTCAAGTTTTGCGAATAGCATATGCGGTTAGCCGCGGGCACAAGTTAGATGATATCTCCAAGGGTAACGATAGGATACACTTCAAGATGCATGAGACTACAGATGCTGAAGCCAACATTGCCTTATGCCACGATAATTAGGTCTTTCATCTTATTAAGCAGACGAGGCTTTACTCATTGCTCTGAAGACGAAATGCACTGTGCATAGTTAATCATAGTATTGAAATTATCTAGACTTTATTAAAATGAACTAAACTGACACTTTCAGTCTGCAAACTTTGCAACTTGCGTCCTTTGGCTCAGGGGACAGTTGTCAGGAGACTGTTGTCTTCTGATTCTAAATTTGTATATTAGCAACCATGATAATGAGGGACTTTTTTGCAATGCCATAATATAAGGCGGGTACCTTTTCTCACCCAGATTCAAAGCTACCGAGGCTCGACTAGAAATGTTTGCTTAATGGTGGTGTAGGATGGTTTGAAATCTCATACATCTGTCTCAAATCAGACTTGCACGAAAGATCACACGATAGATTCTGGTCCTCTTAGAAAGAATTTTATGCTTCAATGTCAACCTGAATGGCAACTGTTGTACTCTGCTTATGCATAGCTTTACAAAGAGTGAACACTGAGGCCCGCGCAAGCCAGTCGGGGCGATGAAGCGAAGGACATGACAGCTTCCCATGGGAAGGGTGTACTTAGACAATACATTGCTACCTGCCTCATGCTGCTTGCCAATGTAATCTGTGACAGAGTATGGTAACTACGTAAAGTTGCAGGGCTTATGCGGAATGCAAGTTCGTCTGCTTTTTTTGCAGGGGTCGGGGAGGCGTCAGAACGCCGAGCTCTGACTTGCTCTGGTTGAAGGATAGAGGGGGAACCTCAAAGCAAGCTGCCTTGACGTCTTCACACTATCTTTCAATCAGACCCAATCAGCGCTAGGCGTTCTGACGTCACCACAACCATTGCAAAAGAAGCTGACGAACTTGCGCTTCGCATATGAATTAAGAGTAGCCCCATTCCAGTAGCAGTTCACTTCACAAATAATTACGGCCAACATAAGCTGACGCACACGACGCATGGCGTGGGTACCATCAGAGCCGCCTGTGAAACATTTCAACTTTAATGCATGCCGAGGATCGCCAGGTTTTGTCGAAGCTCCCGCACCAATTGGAAAGGGTGCACCGCCACAGCTGCGACGAGCTGGCGGCTCTGCTCAACCCTTGCTGCTCGAGAACGCCTTTTATGCGCTGCATCACTTAGTTTACCTTCATACCTGCAGTCATGAGTTATGAAGTTAATATTCGCTAATGACATCTCCTATTGCCCTTAGCCGTTACACTTTAATGCTTAGATATGTGGCACACTTCTATTGGCACTTTTGACGGTTTTTAATATGTCTTTAATATGTTTGTTTCACTTTAACACCCTGGCTGCTTATCGGCATTGTCTTGGGTGTCAAGCTCTTGCAGCTTGCCTCCACTCATCGGTGGCTCTCGCTTCTTTGAGGAACCATCATGCTGGAACAAGGAAGTAACAGATACAGCGAATGTACAAAGCTACATACACATTTCACTAAATAAAAAAGAAGTAATAATTATGGACCTTACTGTGTGGAGTGTTTACCCGAGTTTGACAATACCTAGGACTCAATCCAAGTTGAACGGTGGGTGGCGAGACGCTGTCATACCCACAAGGAACCCCAACAAGAGATGGCCAGTGAGAATCTCAGAAACGGGCATATGAGATACGCTTTTACTAGAGGTACCTCTGTATTCAATTTCCTTAGAGGTACACCAGGCTATAAGTCATTTCAGAGGTGTGTACCCTGTCAACTTCTTTGCGTGCATGTAAGTATAGTTGTAGCGTTCTAAAAATTCAATTCGAGATAGCTTACAAAATAGCGCTTTACACGATCCGCCATTCGTAGAATTCCCCCCTCTTCTTCTTTTGCTATCCCTTTTCTGCCTGGTTTCCTCTTCTTCTATGTCCATCGTCTAGCTGTCACATTATACCAACTTTTTGTTTACTCGTTCCTCCTGGGATGATATGGAAACACATTTCCGATGGTGGCGCATTCAGTGACATTTGTTGAAGTGGTATACCATATGACTTTTAAGATACCTTACGTGGTAGCTGTTTTCGTCACTTGGTAGGGCCCGGAAAACTTTGTCTGTGTACCATGGATGCCTTTCCTAACAATGACAAAATCGCCCACTTGAATGTCTGGGACTGAACGAAATCTTTTGTCAAAGTTTTTCTTCATTCTCTTCCTGTGAGCTCTTGCTGTTTATAGGTCTTCTTTCCTTCTGTCAGCACTAGATCATCTTTGATGCCAAGTTGTACATCTGCCGGCAAGTAAGGCGCAAGTCCGAAGGCCACGTAGTTGGGACTACAGCCTAGGGCTGTAGTATGTGAGCGGTTATGATGGGCCACTGCTGCCTCAAGGGCAAACTTCCAACCGTCGACGAAGTTCGGGTACATAAACAAGTACTGCTTCAAGTCTCGAATCAGTCTTTCTGCGATGCCATTCGCTTCCTGGTGATATGGGGCAGCAAAGCGCAGTTCGATTCCCCTTGATCTTGCCCATTGCTCGTTTTTTACTCCGGAATGCAGGACCATTGTCTGAAACAATCACCTTGGTGTTATTAAACATGTCCCTTTCTAGCATTGAAATGACGCTGTTTGCGTCTTCTTTTCCTGCTCTTGAGGCAGCAATGCGCGTACACTCGTCTATGGCTTTAAGAAACTCTTGGGTTCTAGCCACTTCCTCACCCTTCTTTCTTAATTCGGCAAAATCCAGATGAACTACTTTGAATGGGACATCCGAGTGAATTGGCGAAGTCATCTTATTGAATCGTTGCTTCTGCTTGGCTTTGTTCATCTGGCATTAGTGACACGAACGCACAAACTGGTAGATGTATTGCTTCATTCCAGGCCAGCAGAATCGGTGAGCCAGTTTACTATACGTCTTCTAAAATCCATCATGGCCGCCTGATTCTGAACTATCATGGTATAGCCTGAGAATGGAACTTACAGCCGTTACTGGAACTTGAAACTTGCCATCGCTGAAAGTTAGAACTTCGGTTCCCTCCCACAGCCGAGTGTAGAAAACCTCCTCGGTATCATGCTTCATCTCGGAAATCGACTGACGATACAATGCATCTGCATCTTTCAGGTGAATTCCTGGCCGATGAAATACTTCAAACTCGAATTGTTGGAGTTCGTTTATCCACTTAGCTGCTTTTCCTTTCGGTTCAGTCATGCATAGGAGAAACGTTAATACTTGGTGATCCGTGAAGAGTTTGAACTTGTGGCCCTCGAGGTACGAGCGAAAGTATCGCACGGCCTTGAGAACAGCTAGGGCTTCTTTTTATGTAGTTGTGTAATTTACTTCAGGCTTAGAAAAAGTATATGAGTGATACCCTATGACGGAGAGCTGTTGAGATGTTGGCTTTGTCGGATTACTGGGATGCATCTGTGTTCAGTTCAAAAGGCAGGTCAAAATGGGGTAAAATCAATACAGGATCAGAAGAAATCGCTTGCACTAGATGCTGGTAGGATTCTTCACACTCGTTGGACCATTCGAATGGTACATCATGCTGCGTTAGTCGCGTAAGGCACCTTGTCTTCTTTGCAAAATCCTTGATAAAATACCTGAAATGTCCGGCAAGCCCAAGAAACACACTGAGCGAATGGACCTCAAAGGGCTTTCGGAGGCTGGAGATCCGAGCAACGGATTCTTGCTTGGTAGTTTTAGACCTTCCGTCGAAGTTCCGCCCACGAAATACCACCTTTCTTTGGAAGAATTCGCTCTTTTTTACATTGATCTTAAGATGTGCCCCTTTCAAAGCTTCCAGCACGTATGCCAGATGGCGACCGTGATCTTCTCGACTCTTTGAATACACAATTATGTCGTCGATAAAGACGTTCCAGAACTTTCCGAGAAATGGGCTTAGTAGTTCGTTCATCATCTTTTGGAACCAGGCTGGTGAATTCTTCCAGCCAAAGGAAAGTCTGTTGTACTCGTACACATCAAATGGAGTTACGAATGCAGTATATTTCTTGTACTCTTCACTTAAAGGAACTTGTAAAAATCCTTTACACAGGTCAATCCTAGAAAATACTGTGCATCCTCCTGTCTCATCGATGATGTTGTCAATTGTGGGCATCGAAAAAGAAAAAAAGTTCGGTTTGACGATTAATCATGCGATAATCAGTGCATAGCCGTAGTGATCCATCTTCCTTCGGCACGATGGTCATAGGTGATGCAAAAAAGGAGACCGAGTGTCGATTGATTTCGGCATCCAGCATGTCTTCTAGTTCCCTCTTCAGCCAACGTTTCGTTTCTAAAGACATGTTGTATGGCTTTCGTCTGACAATGGTGGTATCCGCCAACTCAAATGGTACTTCGAAACAAGTGGTTGCGGGTGGGTATCTGCCCACAGGTATTATTTCTGGGTAATTGATGAGTATCATCCACCGATCCCACATATTCTACCCTTTTCTTTGCACTGGCAAGGTTTGTGCCATATACTTGGACCGTATCATCCCATTATATGTTGATGTGCATTATCTTCATATTTGGCAGAAACAGTAGCAAGTCATAACTTAGTCCATTAATTACTAGAGCTTCGGTCTCGACTCGTTGGGATTCATATTGAATGCTCAGGTGAATCCATTTGGTGTGTATTTTCTTTCTTCCGTCGAAGCCTTGAACCTCGATTGCACGACCCTCAAAAGTTCTTTCACGATCGACAACCTCTTGGTTAACCATAGTCACAGACGCTCCGCTGTCGACGAGAGCTTTTAAAGTTCGTCTATTCACATTTACATTTATATACAAGAGTGTTGATTGGGACAAACAGACAGTCTCCATTGTTGTCGAGGGGTGGGACTGTGCACCCTCCTTTATCAGTTTTTTGTGGTTGTCTGGACTTCGCGGCCGCTTCACGGTCCTCAAATGTTGCTAGGTTGAGTCGCTGACTGCTTCTGTGGCACAGCTTGTGGATTTCAATGCGAAGGCTTTTGTCCAAGACTTCCATATCTGTGCGACTAAAGGGTTGCTTCAGTAGGCTTTTGCGATGCAGAGTTGTTGAAAACAGTCCAGAAGGCCCTCCACAGTTTTGGGTGCTTTCACTTGGACCTGTTTTTTCAGCTCGTTAGAAAGTCCGTGAATAACCAGCGGGACTACATATGAGTCTGGTAGGGAGTAGTCTGCCATCTGGAGCAATCGTCGTTTTTCATAGAAATATTCTATGACACTTTCTGGTTTGTACATGTAAAATATAGCTTTATCCCACTTCTCCACAGGATTCTCTTGGAATGCCGAATGAAAACTCCTTTTCCACTGTTCCCAGGGGTCGTTGAGATGGTCCGTTAAGTGGAGCTCATACTACTTTTTCGCCATTCCGGTGAGAAAAAGTCGCAGATTTTTTACTTTGTCATCGTCGGAACACCAGCCATTCTTCTCACTAGCGTATTCATAAAATGACAACCAAGCCTGAGAGATAGTTGTGTGACCATCAAACGGGTCCGGCTTTACCATTCGAAAGCGTGGAGCTTCCTGGTTTCGTGAAAGTCCGACGATGGCTTGAAGCAGTTGTTGGTTTTGCATTATTTGTTGTTGTTGTGCAAGGAGGATCTGGTGGGCAAGGAAACTTGGGTTTTCGGGGTTGGTGACAACAGCACGCTGAAGGTTTTCGAGATCAACGAAGTTGTTTTGATGATAGGCCTTGTTATTGTCTTGGGGACAGGCCTGTAAGTCACTTTGAGTTCCGAATTGGAAATCGCTTTGGGAGTCGGATTGGAACTCGCCTTGGGTTCCGGTTTGAGAGCCACCTTGAGGACCGGAATGGAAGCGGAAGCCGTCTTGAGGATTCACCGGGCCCTCCTCCATGGGCTCTATGATAAAGGTCTGAAAATCCTCTACCTTTAGGTTGACCTTGACAGTCTTTTTCTGTAGGATGGCAGTGACGTCCATTCCTGTCTTGTCAGAAACGAGTTGAATCAACTCCCGAGTAGTGATCCGAGGTGGTAGTAGAAATGCCTCCTCGTCTTGTGGCTGGCAAGATGAGAAGACGAGCTCTTCTCCGGCGTCATCTTTTATAGTGAGGGTGATCCACATGATAGGATCCTGTCGATTGCGCCAAAATGTAGCGTTCTAAAAATACAATTCGAGAAAGCTTGCGAAATAGTGCTTTACTCGATCCGCCATTTGTAGAATTCCCCCTCTTCTTCTTTTGCTATCCCTGCTCTGCCTGGTTTCCTCTTCTTCTATGTTCATCATCCAGCTGTCACAGTAGTAACTGGTAAATTGACTTTATATAGCGGTGCGGATTTCTTTTTGTTTTCCTAGGCCTGCAATTTGACGCTAGCTTTCTTTTTTATTATTTTGCAGATTAGCGAAACTTAAGTTCGTTTGTCTATAACTGTATTTGGCATGGAACTTTTTATTTTCCCAATAAAATGGCGTGAAACCTTCGTTCCGCGGAAGTAACGCAGATATTATAAAGCGCTAAAAATAATTGACTACGTTCGAGTTGCGTCTTCCACTCACGTCGTATAGCACACGAAATACGTACTAGTCAAAAACGTTAACCGGCTAAGCCCGATGTGCACTGCGTTCGTGAAAACATACTCGTGTCTGTCCTTACGTGGAGGGCAGCACGAACACTTTAAAAGCTGTATGCACCTACCGGTAATGAACTTTGAGCAGGATCCCGATCGGTCAAATAAGTTGACTTGTCGGCTTCTGCCCGAGGAGGCCCTGTTGGAACAAATTTGCACCGTGATTCGGAAACACACGTCGAATTAAAATATCAAGCGAGGCTATAACTGAAAGGAAAGGCCACCGAGAAATAGATATTCGTAGGGCGATCACCGACAACGGGACCGCGGAAGTCTAGAAACATGACTTCGCACAAGCAAGGCACCGAGCTGTAACTCGTGAGGGCTAACGGGCCTAACGGTGGCTAACACCCACTGCTACATTTGTCTTACCATATAAATTTATGTTTATGCACGGTTCTAAACGTTTTCTAAAAAAATAACGTAAGTATAATCAATTCGGGCTATTCAGACAGATTAAATAAAGAAATAAATAAAAAAAAAAACAAAGCTATGTTTCCCCATACTATTCTCGGGGCGCTGTCAACGCCCAATTACCGAATGTGACCTTGAGCGGGACCACTGCATACTATCTAACTGTGATTAGATCAGCTCGATTTCGGAAGTAAGGTCAGGTATTCGTTACGTTGTTATCACCGACAATGGTATCTTTTTGCTTACTTAACGATAACGGTGGCATGCGACCCGAGAGACGTCGACAAGGAAGTCCTGCATTACGGTGACCGATTGGGAGAAGGCTCACGATGAGCAGGCTGGGTAGCCTTGTTCTGAACTGTCTTCTTTACGCAGCCTTGACATCTGGACTTCTCTTTTGGGTGCCGTTCAAATTGAATAAGAAACTCCGCGAAGTCTTCTTCGCGCGCTTCGCCTTACCTGTGGGGATTTATCTGATGAGAGACCGAATGATCGGGGTTCGTCGACAAGCGCTTTCCCAGCTGAACGACCTGGTGTCCCATGACGACACGCTCAAGAAGGAGGGCTCCATCAGGGTCCTGGAGATCGGTGCTGGCTCCGGCGCCAACTTCGAGCACATGAAGCGGAAGGTGAAGTACTGGAACTTGGACCCCAACGCAGAGTTCGCCAAACGTTTTTTGGAAAACCTGAAGGAGAACCCGAACGTGGAAATGGAGCGGTGGATTCACGCCTATGCCGAGGACATGCGAGGGGTTCCCGACGGTCACTTCGACGTCGTGCTGTTCAGCTACGTGCTTTGCTCCGTGTCTGACGTGGGAAAGGTCCTCGCCGAGTCCAAAAGGGTGCTGTCGAAGGTGTGTAAGTGCGTGGCTGTGGCCTTCTTTCGCCGTCTATGCTCTGTTTCAGATTAAGTCCCACCGCAGCCAACGCTGCAAGTCGATGGAGCCAATCAAGCAGACCCAAAGGTGTATCGCTATGGCACTCGTTGTCTTTGTGAGTCTTCTATCATTGCGTAAACTAATCACGCACTGTGCATGCGACGTGATCCTGCTGCATTTCCTCTTGAAGCCTTATTCAAACACTTGCTACTGCTTACGACCTAAAGTCCGTCGATGAAATTCAACGCTTAGGCTTTCTTAGAAGTACCGACAATCATTGTTGAATGAGTTTCGCCGCCATTCGCTTCCAAAGGCTGCTCATTAAAGGGTAACTGCAAAAAAAAAAGTGTATTTTTAATCAGCCTAATTGAGGGAAGCATGTCACAAAACAATTTCTCCGCCAAAAACGAATTTGTTTACAGCAATATTTATTGCGCGAGACTGATTTTAGTTTGCGGCTATTTCGTCCGTTTTAAATCGCGCGCCACAAAGTGGGTATTATACGTCACGTAGTGGCTGTTATGCGTCACGGAGTGACGTATGACAGCCACTCCGCGCGCGTCGAAAAAGCGGGAGTTTCAAATGTGGAGAGGTTGTGATTCCGACTAAATTACTTCCTGTGGCGTAAATATTGCTAACAAAATTGTTTTTTTCGCGGAAGATTTGTTTTGTGACATGCTTGTCCAAATTTGGCTGTTTAAAAAACACTTTTTTCCTTTGCAGTTACCCTTTAAGGCCCGTTCACACTCTTGCGACCTCTTAAAACTTGGTTCCTTAAAACTTCTTACAACCAGAGAAAACTAGAGGACACACTGGCGCCATCTATTGGGTAGCAGTGTAAACTTAGCGGTCCGGCATATTTTCTATTTCTCTCGCGCATTATACTATCTTTCTTGGCTCGAAAAACTTTTGTCCACATTATAAACGAACTTTTCTCATAGGTATCACGCACATTTGACCTCGAAAATCCCGCGAAACCTTCGCTCTTGTGAAATGCAGTTCCAGGGTCACCGCATAGATGGCGCCAGCGTGTCAATGTGTTCTCTCGTCCTAAGAAATTTTAAGAAGTTTTAACAGATCTCGTCTCTCTCGGTCGTACTCGGTTGCAAGAGTGTGAACGGGCCTTTACAGTGCAGTGCCGTAAATTTGCTTCCAAGGACCGCACGAAGCACGGTCCTCGTGCATTGGTGCATCTGAGGCTACTTGCAAGACAAACTCATCAGGGCGCTTTATTACGACTGACTGCGCTACGACCTCTTGTGATCTCTCACGCGCAGAGCAGAGTCATATATGTAGAGTTTAGTCATTAATTTGTGTAGGGCGGCAAGAAGAGCACGTCATTGGCCGAAATTGTTTCAGTGAGAATAACCACGATGATTGATGGCTCTTGTGACCAACCACTAGCCTCAAATATTCCCCTAGCGGAGGCAATGAGCTTAATGAGTACCCTCCAATTACAAGTTCTTGGTAAGGACGGATTCGAGTAGTAAATTTCGGCACGTTAGAGCTGGGGTCCTAAACTCGTCAAACACAAAGTTGGAACCAAAAGTTCGCGGAGCGCGCCTATTGGACGTTGGCGAAAAAAGCGCGTAGTTATATTCGTTATAGACCAATCGGTGCGCTTCATCAACTTCGGCTCCAGCTCTGTGTTTGACGAGTTTAGGGGCCCTAAAATTTGCGACTCTTCGCAACTGAAAGAGCAACGCACGTGGCGTTGTCGTCACGGCGACATTAAGAACGCACTCAAACTTTCTTTCGACTGCACTCACGACAGCGGCTACGAAAGAGTGGGTAGTAAAAATTGTGGAGTCGGCTCCGTGGAAGTTTTGACCCAAACCCCGAACGCGCACCTCACATTCAGTGTCGCCTTATGTTTCAGAATATTTTTCTCGTCAAGGTCAACTTTTCTAGATCAGTAAACGCACTCAGCACCTTGAAACACTCGTTTTCCACCAATCTCTTACAAGAATACATTCATGTACTTTCAGCCTCAACCAGAAACAAAAAAATACCTGCGTCAAGCTACACGCATCCTTCGAGGTCATCCCAGTGCACCCTTACCTCGCAAGTTAATCACGGGGGGAGGGAGTATGCGGCGCTGGCGGCGCCGCAGCCTTCGCCGGATCCTCCCATTGACCAGACTCTCTCTATACAAGGCTCTGGTACAGAAAACGCACTGGCGCCATCTGTCGTGTAGCCATGAAATACCTGCGATTTCCGCGTATTTCCTACTTTTGCGCGCATCATTCTTTCACTGTCGGGTTTAAAAATGTTCGACAATGTTATAAGCGACCATTTCTCATAGGTAGTACGCACATTTGTTCTAAAAAAATACTGCGAAACCTTCGCTCTAGTAAAGTGCAATTCAACAACCACCTCATGCCAGCGTGCCAGTGCGTAATCTCGTGATTAGATATCGCGAGAGGTTGTATTGCACTCGATCGGTAGCAGTCGCAAATGTGTGGACCAGCGTTTACCCCATTCTCGATTATTGGAAATGTCGTATATAGACGGTCATTCATTTCGATGTTCCACGGGAGCCAGTAGCGTAGCCAAGGGGGGGATAATGCCCCACCCCTCTCGGAAATTTAGCCAATCCTGTTGACGCATAGATTTTTACTCCCCACCCCCTCCCCCCAAAGCACAACTACTGGCTAGGCCACTGGTGGAGATGCCAGTTTGCACAAATCCGACCGCGTTTTTCGACATTGGAAAATGAGCTATTGACCAGAGTTGCGGGTGTTAACTTTTCTTCACTTTGCAGCGGCAGGGCTGGGTCGGTGTAACTGAACGACAGAAATGCGAAAGAAACACCCGGCCCACCCTTTCTCGCTATATGTGCTAAAAAAGCTCACTGGGAGTATTTAACGCTTCTTCGAGAAACTTCGGGTGTTATTTTCGCAAAAGGAAAGTGCCCTGAGAAGGTCGCCAATACAAACACGGCGCCCTTCGTCAGAATTTCCTTGAAGCTTGGGGCAATTCAGCCAGGCTCACGCTTCTAAATATGAGTTCAAACCAAAGAATAAAACGGCATATAGTCTATGTGGGCGCGCGACCATATAGTCGTGCACTGTAAAGTCTGGTTTATGCTAAAGTCACTGAACCCTGGGAAAGTAGCGTCATTGCTACTTTCCGAGGAAATCGCCATTTCGTTCCATTCAAATCTTTGAATCTTCAAAAGTTTCGTTCCGAGCAAGTTGCACCAAGATCGCTATGAAGCGTCATCGCACTGAAAGCGTTCCTCGTCACTATAAGCGTCTTTGGCGCTGTGGATGCAATCCACTTATCAATCATGCTTATCTCCATAGATCGCTTATGGAATTGGTAGCCGATGTTTTTTTCTGGATGAGCACTGTACGACATGACGTTGTGTATCACTACTCGGTGATGCACGTTAAAGACCCCAGGCTAGCGGTTGTACTGCACTGGCTAAATTTCAGATCTCCAGCTGAGACAATGACAATTTCAAATTGATAGCAAAATTGATAAAAAAGTGTCTCTCAACCTGCCAAACCAAACGAAATGATAGGTTTAAACCATATCAAACATAAATAAAAAGGGTCTAGTGAGACCGAAGTGTAATTTTATATTGGAAAAACAATCAAAAAGAAAAATAGGGAGGCTCTGAAACCACAGGATAAAATCTAACTTTGAAGCTGTTGGCGCACATTTTTTGTAAACTTCGTCTAAAGAGAAATGAGTTGTTTAGTTAAAGAATATAAAAGTATGAAGTGCTGTCCTCTACGTCTTTGCGTCTCTTGGCGTTTTTCCTTCTGGACGATGACGAGGTTATAATGTTATATTCTGTACTCTCTATTATGATAGAAAGACAGATACATTTTTAATGAATTACGAGTATGCATACTGGAAGTTTGACATGCCAGAAGCATGTACATAGTCACAACATTATTATTAATACGGACATCTCAGAATGGTATAGTTTTTCTTGCGTATTTAAATACAGGTGAATTTTTTTTTCAATACCTCCATGCATCGGCGCTGCACGTGATGGCGGTGCAAAGATGTGCGCTTGCTTCGCTTGTGTGTGGACTACAAAATGTCGGTATTGAAGAAACGTCTTTATAAAGCTAGCCGACACTAGCAAATTTAGATCGGCTCACTATGAATGGAGAGGTCAACAAGAAACGGCTCATTCCATGAACCAAAATAGCGACCACAGGGGAGATTAGCGCTAATTACCAGGATCCAATAACATTATGGAGGTTCCATAGATCGTTTCCGCTGTCCAGCAACGTTCTCCGCCACCCGCTACGAAACACGAGACTCTGCAGGAAAGGTTAGCGCCGCGCATGAGCAGTAGAGGAGTCTTCGTTCTGGAGAGCGTAGCGGAACTGGGAAAACGTTCTAGGAAAACCCTCTATTAGTTTACACAGCACCGCTTTCTTACGCTGCGAAGCTTACGTACGCTTACCTCCAGATTCGACCGCAACTTACGAAAGCGTAGATGCGCAGTGACTTGAGGTCGTATCTCTACCTAAGCCTGCGTGAGGTTCGTAAGTAAGAGAACGGTGCGGTGGGAACCACAGAGATAATAAACTTTTAATAATCGACGTAAGCCTCATTTAAATTTTTTCGTCTTTTAAATGTCCCTTTTTACGATTGCCAAGGCGCTAAGAGGTCTCGACGGAAAGAGGGCGACGATATCCGCCTTAAAATCTTTTATTTTATTATTCTTTGCCGTCGCCAGTACATGCTTGCAGTATCTGCAGAAGAAAATCTCTCAAACGTTTGTGTCGCCTCAATTGCGGACATTTTAAGTTTATTTTAATTCGTGCTTAGTTTCCCATTTTTCCCCAAGGCCTCAGATGCCTTTGGTGTCAGGCTGTTTTCTTCAGTGCTTGGCTCTTTGATCTTGCTTGTTCGGGCGACACTTCCGAGGCTTGCGGGCAATTTCTGCATTGAGCTTCTATTGCCTTACACCCCGGGAACCTGTTCATCAGCTACATGTTCTGAATCGTCGGAGTGCCAGATGTCTTATTTTGCAATCCGACGTTAAATTGGGTTTAAGATTACTAACGGTGCAATCCGTGTTCAAATTGAAACTCTCGCTGACCGAGAAACCGTACTTGAAAAGTGTCCAAGCTCGCTATTCACTGGAGCAACGAGGACAGCGACGTAAAATATTAGCAGTGTTACTGGGACTTAAAGCCGTATTCACACGTACAAAAAACGCGGTGTTGGCTGCAGGCATAATGAATGACGAAAATATTCCGCAGACGCACCTCCAGTGTGTTGGAAGCACATATTCTTTATACATAAGGTGTTTTGAACATGATCGGACAGGTTTCGCATAACAAATGTGACAGAATCGCCCTACAAGAAAGAAACTCACCTCGAACTGTTTGTGCAGGCTGTCTTTTGTCTGATGTATCCTTCGCAAATGCAGTTTTTGAAGGGCTCAGGACCTTCAGAACATAAAACTCGTGCGTGAGCAGTAACGACGAGGACGAAGGGTGGACAGGACACAAAGGATGCGCACCCATGCGCCTCGTTAGTGTCCTCCGTTCGTCTTTGTCTTTGTTGCACACGCACAACTTTTATGAAACGACCAATCAAATAGCCCAAACAGTCGCTCTTCTTGCCCTTCAGAAAGGTTCACCCTTTACACTTCCTTAAAAATGGAAAATGTTTCGTTCAACAGCACTCCACTTTACAATTCAAACTCGTGTATTACTCAAAAGCAGGGTTCTGGAATGGTGAAGCTATGCGTGCTATTCTCTGGAAAATCCCTTTAAAAAAAAATATTTTAGTGTTTACGTACATGTTTAAAAGCAAGAATTTTACTCTCCCTAGGGTGGCAGGTTGGTGTTCGTCGAGCATGTGGCCCATCCAGAAGGAAGCTGGGGCTTGGTCGAGCAAAGGCTTCTCGACCCGCTGTGGGCTTTCATGTTCTGCGGATGTCACGTGACCAGGAGGACCGGACTCATCTTGAAAAATGCCGGTTTTGAACAGGTAGAACTGAATCAAGTGTTCTTGCCGATACCTTCGGCGCTCAGTCCCCATGTGTATGGCTTTGCAGTTGCAGGCACGAACTGATCGGGGCTGCATGTACGTTCGATTAAACAGGTTATCTTGTACTTTTGTTTTATAAATGCTTGACTTCAGCAGCTTCAGCTATACTTCGTTTTGCCGTAACTTGGAAAGAAGTGAAGGCTGCGGCCTTCTCTTCTTGCTATAGCTTTGGTGATAACACTTACCAAAGCTATAGCGGCGAAGGCAGTTAGAAAAGAGGGTAATTGAGAACTTCCCAATTTTCTGGATCCCCCTTCATGTGTCCCAAAGTTGCTTTTGTCACCCTCGAAGAATAGCTAGTCTCTTAAAATTCGTAAAAACGGGGGCTTTCCTTTCTTCTCCGCCCGCGGCTTCGACAGAACTGTGAGCCACTGGTGAGATAGAGTATATAGTCACGTGTCTCCCGCCGACGCGCTGATTGGCTACTGAGACTGTAGCCTTCGCCATGGCCAATTAATGGTGAGGCGTGTAGCACTTATGTAGCGCGTGTAGGGGGCGTATTCGGGGGTGCGTGTGTGTGTGTGTGTGTGTGTGTGCCTGAGGAAGGGGGGGACGTGAAATCGGAAAGAGCATCTAATGCCAATCAAGATGGCGATGGCCGCGTAGAAAGGGTGTATACGGTATAATCGCTTGTATGAATTTCCGTGCTTATTTTCAAGATATACGGAGGGCAAGTGTTCCGAAGTTCTTCGTTGGCGCACCGGAGCGAAAGGAGAGGCAGACCAACCAAAGGGGCAGCGCATGGGAGAGCGCATCGAATGTGTGGTGACGAGGCACCAATCGCGCGCAGTCATTAGCTGAGGTCGGGAGGAAACAAAGGCACCAGGGGGAATCTCGAGGGTACACAAACGCACTAGGGGCACCAAGAGCTGACAAACGTGGGCGTCATGTTAGCATGAAAAGTCTGTGTATTATTTGTAAAGTGTGGAATAAAATATTATATTACCCGTGAAACGGAAGCTGAGTAAGGGTGTTAGGTGTATCTTGTCTCCTGACGAAGGAAGGGAGGAACGCCACCGTTCCATTTTGCAGCAGTGGAACTGGAAGGAGAACTCGTTACGCTTTCGAAGGAATGACAGAAGAAACCGTGTTCCTTTTCTTTTTCTATTTATCTGCAATTTTACCCGCATTGATTGAACGTTTAGGATTTTTATTGGCAACTATTTGAACCCTCGACTACAAGAGATGGGGAATTGTCCTAGAGATAGTCAAAAACAAAACAAAATTACAGGCGGGCGTTGAAGCTTCGCCTTTCTGAGTGCAACGTGATGGCTACGCGTATAAATTTCCGCTCGTTCCTAAGCCGTGCAAGGGCGTCTGCGTGGCCTAGTGGGTTGCAACCGACGGGTCGTGGGTTTGAATCCCGCATCTGCCTAGAATACTTCAAATTTTGTGTTTAAAGACCACTAAAAAGAAAATTTTTTTTTTAACAATTTGATTTGGACACGCGTGTCAAAAACAAAACTACACGCGAAAAACAAACAAACAAACAAATTAGAGCATTCTTGATGGCGCGAGACGTGATTTAGTCGGAAGTCACCTCCTTTCCACTTGTTTTCTCTGGCGACATTTCGGGCGCGTGGAGGAGAGGTGGAGCAGCTTCGCTTTCACGACCGAGATGGTCACTGCGGAATTACCAGTGACGTCGTGGACTTCGCGCGCAGAATTTCAAATAAATCTCTCGCCGTCAGTATTGCTCTAAAAAATTTTTTTACGTAAAATTTATTTCTCGACTCGCGTGTCCCAATCAAATTATTAAAAAAAAAAAAACTTTTTTTTAGTTGTTATTTAAGGGAAATGAATTACTTTATAAGGGAAATCATTTGAGACGTGCGACAACCTGTGTTTTTTTATCACATGTCATGTTTTATTCACATTCATTCCACGCGTTACTTCACGTTTTGCGTGAGCGCTGTGGGTTGTTTGAATCTGCCGCGCGAGTTCATGTGGATGTGACCGGGTGACCCTATCCAACATTCAGGATTTTCGCGGCTTTTCTGGGACGCCCCCGGCTTTTCTGGCACGCCGGCTTTTTTCGCACGGCAACGAGGCTGGTGCGACACGAGCTCTTCAAAGCTATCGCTTTAGAAATGGGTAAATGTGATCGTGGCGACTCATATCCTTATGTGTATGGGAAAGGATGTCGTAACCCCTTAACGATTGGGATACGACATCAATTCCAGTCTTAAACGTGTTCTTTTGTATCTGCTGGAACCTGCAACGGGAACCCGTTCCCAAATAGAAAAGTAAAGAGAAACGAGCATTCCTTCCGGTTTTGGAGCAACGTGTATAACACTGGACAATGTAGGGCTTCTAAACATCTTTCTCTTTTTATTGTGCGATATTACACTTTCTGTACATTTGTGTAAATTGCACCGTGACTTGTCGTTTGTTGCAAATATTTAATAAAAAGTGTTCGTCGGTGCCCTTTGTTCTACATTTGTAATAGACCCCTTTCAGAAGACTCGCCTTTATTGGTAGCCGTGGAATCTCTGCACAATGACGGACTAAAACCGGAACGTCCATATTTTATGCGTTTGGTTGGATTAGAAGGCAAAATCACACCCGCAGAAAAACGTGATGAGCACAGTGACATTCCACTTTTGACGCTGTTGATTAGTTCGTCGGCTCAAAGCGCTGGCCGCTTTCCGACGTTTTCTTTCTGATAGAGTGACTTGCACGTGCCACGATGTAGTCATTTCAGACATTGTGGAGTGGTTCTGACCTTATAATAATCGGCACGTGACTTTTGAAAGGGATTTGTTATACGCCTTCATTTTTTTAAACGTGTGTCCTGGTGCTATCACTGTTTTAATTTTTGCATGTAATAAATATACAGTGAATACCGTGTCCCTTCCAAAACCCTTGTTGTGGTATGTGGAATTTTTGTTTTAAAATCCTTAATAAAATTTAGTAAATATTGTATTGTGGGGTATTTATTTGTCCAAACTAATGTCACTGCATCATGAAAAAGTAGCGCAATTGCCTTCCCTGCCTGCTAGCCAAACAGAAACGGAGACCAACATACAGACGACAGAAACCTCGCAAGGTGATTGGCTCATAGGTCTTTCTGAAATATCTATTGACATAATAAAAAAGGCTACATTGTTACCAACTTAGCAATCAAGAAGTCACAATCTAAACATCTTAGGTTATCTACAGTACATTTGCTGCTGTGTAATGTTGTAATACATAGCAAAAGTCACTGCAGGTGTATCCACAAAGTTTAGCAACACGATTTAGGATGTGCACGATATCACTGCAGCCCTACAATGCGCCAAAGTATCATTTAACACAGATACGAAGTTCCTCGTTAAGGAATATTTTCAAAGCCGTACCTAGGTTTCATACAATAATGTTGATCGGAACAAACCTGTTACAAAAAGCCGTTGAACATCTACTCTTCCGGAGTAAAGACCTACCGATAGCTGTGGTTAGTATTCGTAGCTTGTTCACTGGTGCTCGGAGCAAGAAATTTCCTTCATCAAACTCTATTGGGATTGGTAAGCGGAGGATGTGTGCGGCTTTTGTTCAACAGTGTGCGGCAACGGGGCACTCTCTCAGAACGTGTTTTGTTGTTTCTACCGACGAGCAGTAGGTACAGCAGCTAGTTCTTGAAAGGCCCCAACGGCTTAGGACTTGTATTTAATTCAATACCTTCATTTCTGCCCGCCACTGAAAGTCACTCTCTGGTCCGGGCAATCAAGAAAGGCACAAGTTCCGCCATCTCCGTTGGGCTCTCGAAGACAATGTCGTTCTTAGTGCTGCCTACAGCTCCGAATTACGTGCTGCTGGAAGCGACAACACGTCATCGACATCCACCAATGCTCGAACGTAGCGGAAATATGCGACAACCGCAGCGTAGTGTAGGCTGCGTTTACGCCCTTATGACTGCGTTGAAGTTTCTGAACTGGAAAACCGAGCCAGGAGAGTGCAAGAACCCCTGCCGGCCGTTCCGGGTTGGTTAAAATACTGAGCGTTGTACGAAGAGCAAGGTTCCGAGCAATAAGAGTAACTTTGGAAATGCTCCATCCACCACGGTCCACGGATTGGCGCAGCACAATCCCCTGGGCGAGTTCCGTCTTGTTCTCCCAAAAGACGCGAAAAATTACGCTGTTCGAGGCGGGGTTTAAGCCGCACGTCCAGAGGCTTCCTGGCTCGTGACGACGTCCATTCCCCGAAGTGAAGAACCCAGGGGTCCAGTGGAGGTGGGAGAATTGGTAACGTAACGAACGGTTTAATTACATGGTTGCGATACAGTCGTCAAATCCGAGAAAACAACTGGAGCCGCCTCACGCCCCGCCTTATATAGGGTCCGTTTTCTCCCTCACTCTCCGCCAGGGCAGCAGGTGCGACCGCCAAGTGCGTTGCAGCAAAGTCCGCCGCTTCGCAGCCAGAAGTGCGTCGTAGCCATGGTTCTCCGCAGTTAGGCCAGGCATCTCTCCCCTTCCGGAGCGCACGAACCCACACGCACACACACACACGTCCCGTTGACGTCACAGACGCGTTGAGACTCGTTTTGGGCAGGCTTCGACAGGTGGGCGACAGTCCTGAACACGTCGGGACTCGTTTCGGGACTCGTTTCCGCAGCGTTGAAACTCGGAAAAGGTTGCCGAAGGTTCCATTCTTAACAGCCCCTCCGGGGCCAGGGAAACCTCGAATGGCCGGTGGTACAATCGCTGGCCTGAAGAGGTGGGCTTGGAGTAGGCCTTGAGAAGACGCTGCAAGCACCAAGCAAACTCCCAAACCTCTCACAGCGGAGGCATCAGCGGAAACGTCCCCCACAACACCACGCCACACCGCAGTCAAACGCTCGGAATCCGCCAGAGACCCGCCAGACTGGATTACGGATTACCAAAATTTGGTACAATTCCGAGTATCGAGACCCCCCTGTCGCCAAAAAAACTCATTTTTCCAACGAGGTCACTATGAACAAAATACCAAAGACAAAAACTCTTCGCAATTTGTGAGGTCCTTTTGGGGTTTCAACGAAGTGCCCCCACTTAGATCCTCATTCCCGTGGATGACGAAGACCTCTGAGATCATCCCTACTATTTTTCGTGATGTCAGAAAAATCTGCTCAACCCATCGGCATTGCCGTTAAATTTGCCTTTCCTTTTTCTTACGCTGAAGTCATAGTGATCGATTTTCACGTGATTTCTAGACGTGAAAATGCGGTCCTTATAGCGCCGATAAAACAATCCGCCTCTTTCATTCCCCGTCACATTGGTCCTAGCAATCTCCTGAGCTGTACAGCGAAACCCTGACACACTAGGGTCGCTCTTCTGCTCGGCTGTCAAAGACACTCTGTCTACTCGCAACAGACGATCCAAATTACGTGACGTCGGAGCTACGAGAGATCCTTTAATGATCCCGTCTTCCTCCGCCTTTTTCGCGGGCTCGTTGGGACGGCGTACGCTTCCTAGTGCTACGAGATCAGGCTGTTCTACAACCTGGTCCCTCTCATCCCGGTTTTCTGCCTCCAACTCTGGGAGTGCTTGCTCCCCGTCAGCTGCCTCTGGCTCTGGATCACTCGTCAACAAAGGGGCGACCTGACGCGATTTGGACCTCGTACACGACTGAACTAGCCCTTCTCCCAGTTGTTGACCCCTTTCGCGCAGCATGAAATCTGACCGGTTAGAAACCAAATAAGGATGCTCCAACGGGACTGTTTGCGAGACAGCCGTCTCTGTCACTACCTCTCCGAACGGGCCAGTTATCCTTACTGTCGCCATAGGCAGACAGACACTGTGCTTTTCGAGCAGCTGCTTGATCCAAACCACCCTTCCAGTAAAATCGGATGGCGTTACATACGACGGATGAACAACGTCCATCGTCGCTGCACTGTCCCGAAGTACCCTGCACGGCTTTCCGTTTACATGGAGCTCGTGAAGATAGGGACGAAGAAGCTTCAGGTCCCCGTCACTACCGTTCACGTACGAGAACACAACCTGCGGTTTCTTACATCTGGCCGCTGTGTGTCCCGGCTCCTGACAGTTGTAGCACAGGAACGGCTTCCTTGCCTCGAACTGCCCTGTTGGGCTTTTCCGCGCCTCGTCTCCGTTCGAGTGTTCTGTGCTCTTTTCTGGGACCTTTTGTCCTGCTTCGGGCTTCTCGGGCCCGTTTTCTCGCGAGTCGTTTCCCTGTCGGAAGGTCTTGCGCTGATCGCTTCGGCCGGATTCGCTTTCCTCTCCGCTCAGCTTTCTACGCGTTGCGTACTCTTCGGCTAGCTCAGCGGCCCTTTCGACAGAGTCGACTCCCACCCTGTCCTGCGCCCAGAGCTTGACTGACTGCGGAATGCTACGAAAGAACTGTTCGAGGCACACACACTCGACTACCTTGTCTCGGCTTTCGTACACTTCCTCGCTCTTCAACCATTCTATCAGGTTGGTTTTAAGCCCGTACGCGAATTCCGAGTAGCCCTCGCTGCTCTTTTGGATGCGTTTCTAAACCTTTGACGGAACGCCTCGGCATAAAGGCGGTACCGCTTCAAAAGGCTGGACTTCACCTTGTCGTAGTCGTCCGCGTCTCCAGCACTAAGGCGCGCGACAACCTCTGCAGCCTCACAGGGCAACAAAGTCAAAAGCCGTTGCGGCCACGTTTCTGGGGCGAAGCTCAACTTCTCACATGTCCTCTCAAAGTTAACTAAGAACAGGCCCACGTCTTCCCCAACTTTAAACGGCTGCAGGAGCTTCTTCATTTGATACGACTCGGTCTCACTTGCTCGTACCGGAGCCCCAACTCTACTGTTCTGCGAGTTTAATCGCTGTTGTTGAATTTCGAGCTCTAGCCTTTTCAGCGCTCGCTCCTCTGTCGCTGCAGCCCGCTCCTGTTCTCGTTCCTCTTTCGCTGCAGTCTGTGCTCGTTCCTTTCTAGCTGCAGCTTGCGCTCGTTCCTCTCTAGCTGCAGCTTCGCTCTTAGCGTTCTGAAGCAGTTCCCACGCAATTTTAATTTCCTCTGCTTCCGCGCTCTCTGAAATCGCTTTACGGATCTCAGATTTCTTCATCTTTTGCTCCACCTCCACACCCAATTCTTCACATAAACAGAGTAAATCTGTTCTCAGTAACCTCATTAGATCCATGATCGCTGGTCTTTAGCTTTGGCTTTGCTATAAAACTTGTCGCGAGGTTGTTCACAAACCTAGCGCACGAGTCAAATACTCAGGATTCCCAGCAGTTCAAAATTAATTACCCATAATCTGAAGCCTGGCGAATCTCAAAGCAAAGTCCAAACGCTCACCCACAGATGTAGCACGATGTCGCATGGTCCAATCCCAACCGCTGACAACCAGTTGTTCGAGGCGGGGTTTAAGCCGCACGTCCAGAGGCTTCCTGGCTCGAGACGACGACCATTCCCCGAAGTGAAGAACCCAGGGGTCCAGTGGAGGTGGGAGAATTGGTAACGTAACGAACGGTTTAATTACATGGTTGCGATACAGTCGTCAAATCCGAGAGAACTGGAGCCGCCTCACGCCCCGCCTTATATAGGGTCCGTTTTCTCCCTCACTCTCCGCCAGGGCAGCAGGTGCGACCGCCAAGTGCGTTGCAGCAAAGTCCGCCGCGTCGTAGCCAGAAGTGCGTCGTAGCCATGGTTCTCCGCAGTTAGGCCAGGCCTCTCTCCCCTTCCGGAGCGCACGAACCCACACGCACACACACACACGTCCCGTTGACGTCACGGACGCTTTGAGACTCGTTTTGGGCAGGCTTCGACAGGTGGGCGACAGTCCTGAACACGTCGGGACTCGTTTCGGGACTCGTTTCCGCAGCGTTGAAACTCGGAAAAGGTTGCCGAAGGTTCCATTCTTAACAACGCCATGCAACGTCCTCACTTTTGTGGCGTTGGCAGCAAGACATGCGCAAGGTGCCACGCTTTAACAAACAGAACAGTCTTAACCAGATACGGTTTCTCGCGGAACGACAAAGCGAAGGAAGCTGCAGAGTGCACCCTGTCCTGCACCATGGTTGTTACTATGTTTCAGTTTCGTGACACTATACCATTAGCGGCAAAGTAAGCACCGAAAATCATCAGCTCCATAACGCTGACAATTCCCAAGAAGGGGCTAACTTGGAAAGAGCCAGGGAGAAGCACCTTTGACTTCTGTAGATTAACGGGGCCTTGAGGAGGTTTCTGAGATCGACTAATTCTAATGATATAACTCACTCTGCGGGCACTAAGCACCCTAGAAATCTTTAAATCACGACGATGCGGGACCGATTTCCCCATTAAAAACAACCAAAGATCGAATACACCGAGTTCATCGCAGAGAATGGGAGTAGCCTTTCTCGAAACCAGAACCACTGTCAGCCAATAACAAGCGGAAGGTCCTCGCGTCTCCGACCGGCGGACCCGCGGAGTGATATCTCGAATGCGCGTTGCTCGTCGCCCGGATAGCCCGGATGTAGCCCAGACTTCGGACGCCCAGACAAAGTCGATCGTCATCGTAGCCATCGCCTCGTTGCGCCATAGCTCTCGCTAACTTGGCGCCTCTCGAGGAAGAGATGCTTCGACAAACAGCCTACATGGGGTCCATCTCTTATGATGTGGCACCGTTGCACGCCGTCGTAAACTCGAGCGCAGCAAATGGCGGGCCGCGCGTATCTCAAACAAAAAGTGTCTCCGTTCTACGGATGATGAAAAAAGCGTGGACTCGAGGATGATGACGGATCACGGACCGCAAAGCACGCATAGAATTCACCTGCGTCGCTGATGGAATCTGCGCGAGGAAGACCGATGTGATGAGTCAGTTCAGCGAGCGCGTGCTCGAGAGCAGACGATCGAACACTTCACTTCCGCGGAAGACAAAAAAAAAAAAAAAAGAAATGGTGCGTTGTTTTGAAGACGATTATTGCTGTAATACGTTCCCTCTCCGCAAAAAAATGCACATGTTTCGCTTACTCTCGTTTGCTCTTATTATCTACAAAAGCATACACATTTGATAAGAACAGAGTTTGCAATCTCCCCTAAATGTCGCGTTTTCATTTGTCACATGTAGTTCTGGTTCCCGGAACCAAGCTCCTTCCATTCTCTGCGATGATATCGGTGTATTCGATCTTTGATTGCTTTTTAATGGGGAAATCGGCCGCGCACCGATTTCTCCCTGTGATTTAAAGATTTCTAGGATGCTTGGAGTTTAGAGAATGTTTTACGCAAAACAACAATGTTGACGTCACATACCGGTTGCGTCGTGAGTCGAAAAAGTCAATCAACTCGAAATCTGGCCTTGAAATTGAACAATTTTGAACTCTTTGTAAGCTTGTCTCCTGTAGGAGCAAGATAGCAATTTTAGTAGCCCTTATTACATCAGCTTGTTTGGCGTGACTTTTAAAACCTCGCGCATTTAAAGGGGTCATAAAACCAGGAACTCAAACCGCAACCGAAAGCGAAAACCGTTTAGGAACGAAACTTTTTCCATACCGTAACGGGAACCAAACATTTATTTGAAATGTTTAAAATCTGTAACTGTAACCGTAACCGTGACCATAAACTATATACCGGTAACCAATATTAACCGATATTAACCGAAAAACGAAAACATTAGTTGTAGTCAAGAATGAGTTCGAGGAGGGATCTTGAAATGTCGTGGACATTTGACGGTATTACCGTCAGCGAGTGGTGAATCTGGTAATGCATTTCCGTTCCATCTAAATTTACGATTAAGAATACTTAGTTGGAATTGGTGGTCGAGCTTATAATGAAAAATCTCTATTTCTAAATCAATCTGCCACACTCCTACGATCGCTACATGTATTCAGTACATGTCGCCTTCAGTGTATTAACTAATAAGTTAGCATACCGAGATGTCCATCCAACTCGGTTCTTTCAACAAAAACGAGCACACCAGTACTATTTGCGGAATTGTCCTTCAGTCCATTAGGCTTCCTCTCTAAACTAATGCGTGTCCTATCTCGCGTTTTAGTGCGAAAGGTCACATTCCTAGGTGACCCCACAACAATGTTTTTGTTTTTAAGGAATTTGAGAATGCGCGATAACAGCCTACCCCTCGCAACATTTTGTGTACACTATAGGCACTATACTCCGTCTCACCCTACGATGGACTAAAGGCAGAAGCTACGAACCGTCAGATCCAATAACGAGCCACTTAGACATTGTGTGGTATTTCGCTTCGAAGCACGTATCGGTGCCCACGTCTCGGATCACTGATGGGAATGGGCCCACAGTGGTTCGGATCGAGCCATGAGTGACTCAACAATTTCACATTGCAAAGAAAGCCACGGCTTACTGGCTCATTGCAGTGTCGAAGCTACAAAAATGACGCAGCGTTTTTGGATTCAGAGCATTATTCGTCCAAACCTAACCAATGCTAAGCGTGTCATAGTTTAGCGTGGAACCTGATTGGACCTGGCGGCCCGTGGCTTTGGCCTTTAGTCCATCGTAGGATGAGACGAAGTATAAAAGATTTATAACAAATTAAACAAAAAAGCTATTTTTATTTTTTATGTAACATATTGTCACGAATGAAGGCGACGAGAGAATGAACAGTGTACTGAAAAATAAAGGTTTAATCGGCGAACTTGTGCCAAACAAATTAAAGAACGAGCGTCGAGGCAGCAGAAAAGGGGGGGGGGGGGGCGATTTGGCGGCGTGACAGAACGCGACAGCGAGACTGACTCGATAAGGTCGCGGGCGGCTATTTATCTAGTATGCGTCACTATCTCGAAAATTTGGCAAAGAAGGTTCAAGTCTCGCGCAATCGGGACGAGAATGAACAGGCACTTTCGAGAACTAGAAAGCAGGACGAAATGATAAAAGTTACAACCGGTGCAAGAATAAACGCGAATATTCTAGACGTCCGTCACCGAGCGCTGCTTTTTCGGCCCTGCGCCCGGCATTATTACCCCCCCCCTCCCTTTAAAAGCGCATTGTTCCGATGCAACGCAAAAGGAAAACAAAAATGGCTAAAAAAAAAAAAATACGGTGATCCGAAATAAACATGCAACGTCAAAATTCCAACGCGCGTAGAACGGCTTGAGTCAAACTACTTGGACCACTTCGGGTCGTGGCAAGCGGCGTTCTGATGGCTGGGTTCCGTCAAGGAGCACCTCGTAGTTCAAGTTCCCAAGGCGGCGAATGACAATATAGGGTCCAAACTAGCGTTTTAACAGTTTTTCGCTGAGGCCGCGGCGGTGAATGGGCGTCCACACCCACACCCTGTCTCTGGGCTGGAACTCCACGTTGCTACGACGAAGGTTGTACCGGCCAGCGTCGACACGTTGTTGGTCCTTTATCAGAAGGCGGACTAGCTGACGTACCTCTTCTTCCCTTTGGGTGACCAACTGGGCGTTGTCGCTGCCGTCGTCCGTCGGGTCATGGAGCAGCATGGCGTTGAGCATCGTTGTAATCTTCTGCCGTGCACCAGCTGGAAATTTGTAATCCCAGTGGTTTCTTGAACCGCCGTGTTGTGCGCAAATGTGACGTAGGGCAACATCTCACGTCACGTTTGCGTCCTCATCTCACGTCTTGTGTTCCACGTCCAAGTAGATCGAGATCATGCCGGCAATGGTCTTGTTTAATCGCTCCGTCAGACCGTTGGTCTGCGGGTGGTATGCCGTTGTACGACGGCGGTAGGTGTATCTCAGGCGGTGTATTTTTTTTCAGTTGCGCCATGAATGATGAGCCTCGGTCTGAAATCATGACTTGAGAAGCGCCGTGTTGGAGGACGATACACTCAACGAGCTTCCACAGCGGTTCCCGACGGGAGTGCTTTTGTCTCGGTGTACCGGGTGAGATAATCAGTGGCCACGATTATTTAACGGTTTCCCTGCGTCGACAGCGGAAAAGGTCCAAGTAGATTCAATCCAATCTGCTGGAACGGTGCAGTCGGGGGCTCAATCGGCTGCAGGAAACTTGCCGACTTCATCGGCGGTTTCTTCCGTCGCTGATACTCGTGGCACGATCGTGTGTAGAAGTGGACAGTCTTAGGAAGCCTGGGCCAATAGTACTTCCCTCGGATCCTTGCGAGAGTCCTGCTGTAGCCAACGTGACCAGATGTCGGGTCGTCGCGGTAGGCTTGGAAGATCTCTTCTCGAAGACTTGTAGGGATTACAAGGAACCACGTCGAGTTGTTGTCCTCGAAGTTCTCTTAGCAGAGAATACCTTGCCGGACGGCGAATGTTGGTAACGCACGTGAAAGGCTCAGGGAATCGCTCCCCTCGTCCCTCCAAGTGGTCAATCAGTGCACGAAGTTCAGGATCTTCCCGTTGGAGCGCTGCCATCCCGTTAACGCTCACTGCACCAAGGAAGCGGTCGTCGTCGTCGTCGTCTTTGACCCAGCCAATAACTGAGTTGACGGGGGCTCTGGACAGTCAGTCGGCGTCGCTGGGTTTTCGGCGTGACTTGTAGACCACGGTCACGTCTTACTCTTGCAGTCGTAGGCTCCATCGAGTGAGGCGTCCCGATGGGTCCTTTAGGCTCGCTAAACAGCACAGTGAGTGGTGGTCGGTCACCACTCGAAAAGGGCTCCCGTATAAATACGGGCGGAATTTCGTAATGGCCCAGACGACGGCAAGAGATTCCTTCTCAGTCGTCAAGTAATTGCGTTCCGCCTTCGACAACGTCTGACTAGCGTAGGCGTTCACGCGCTCTGCACAATCTTGTCGGTGGACCATGCAATACAGCTCCGAGTCCTGTATTGTCCATGTGAACTTCCGTTTCGGCTGATTGGTCGAAGCGGCCGAGAATCGGTGGCGACTGGAGCCGTCGCTTTAGCTCGTCATATGCCTGTTGTTTTTCTTCAGCCCATTCGAAATTCACGTGGTGTTTCGTGAGGTGCGTGAGCTGCGTAGAAAGCTTGGCGAAATCCCGAAAGAATCGCTGGTAGTACGCGCAAAGACCTAGGAATCGACGGAAGCACTTCTTGTCGGTGGGCGGTGGAAACGACGCTACGGCGCGAGTCTTCTCAGGGTCAGGACGAACACCTTCGTTGCTCACAACGTGGCCTAGGAACTTCAGTTCGACGTAGGCGAACCGGCACTTAGTCGGTTTGAGGGTGAGTCCGGCAGTCCTGATGGCCTCAAGGACTGCCCGAAGGTGTCGCAAGTGCTCGTTGAAGTTGGCCGAGAATACCGCGACGTCGTCGAGGTAAGCGAGACAACTCTGCCATTTGAGGCCTGCCAGTACGGTGTCCATGACACGCTGGAAACTTGCTGGTGAAGTGCACAGTCCGAAGAGCACCACCTTGAACTCGTACAGTCCATACCACGTGACGAAGGCAGTCTTCTCTCAGTCCCGTTCGTCAACTTCGATCTGCCAGTAGCCACTCTTAAGGTCCATCGACAAGAAGTATCGGTTCTATATTTCACTTTTGCTCTTTAATTTTATTTGTAAATGAAAGGGCTTATGTAATAAATGGATGAAATATTTACCAATATGCCGACCATACCCTCATTGTCGCGCGTCATGTTGATTTCTCTGATTCGATCAACTTACTCCAGACCAACGCCACGCATTTAATAGATTGGTTTACGAACAACCCTCCAGACATTAACAGTTCTAAAAAAAAAAACTCGTCTGTTTCTGCGATTCCCTTAAAAAACACCAGGCCAACGTGTAGTTTTTTCTGAACTCATCAAGCAGCAACATATGTAACTGTGCATCGATCGGGTCAGTTGATTATGTCAAATACCTGGGCATTCACTTTGATTATGATATGTGTTGGAACACTCACATGTCTTATCTAGGCAGTCAACTGCGATGTATAGCCTGTATGCTTTATAACACTCGAGTTTTTTTGCCTGTTGGTGTTCGATTGCTAAATGTTCACGCGCTTGCTTACAGTGTACTCCGAAACGGCACAACGGTGTTCGGTAACTGCTCAGGTCGGTGGCAAGGAACGATTAATGTTTTACTTACGGGAATAGTAACTAGCGCTACATATAATACGGATTTGTCTACCACTCCTGACATCTTTGAGTCTTAAACTACGGAATCTTCGTTCTCTTTTTATTCAGACTCTTACTCTTCGTTACTTTTGGAACAGTTACTTCAAAGCAGCAGTGATTCCATCCCGCACATTGCGACGCTCTTCTCATTTCGAAATGAAGCATTGTTCGGCCCAATATGGTAAATGAATGCATAAATACTATGTCCCGTGCTTGTTCGACATCCTTCCGGATACTATCTACCATTTTACATAATTGAAGACGCTCAAAAAAGAACTAAAGTTTATGAGTTTCGACACTAGTTTATTACCTTTTCATTATGTGTGTGTACTATTGTGTAGACTCTTTGTGGGGTGCTAGTTGTGTAGTAGTTTGATCTTTGTATTTTTTAACATTTTGTGCCAATTTTACTTTAACTTTGTACCTAGACAGACACGTATGTCCCTTTTTTATTAGGGTGTCACTGAACAAGCCTTCATTGCCTTTATATGGCCGTATTACCCTCCTACTTCTCTAGTCAGGATTGTGTCAATAAATATAATTATTATTATTATTATTATTAATATTATATGATTCACGCTATCAATGGCTGCAAGATCTATCAATACGCCGACGATACCCTCCTTACTTCGCGTTATATTAATTTCCCTTGTGCAGTCAACATTCTCAAGACGAATGCCACCCATCTCATGGAATGGTTAGCGGATAACCTTCTTGACATCAACAGCTCCGAAACAAAGCTTGTTTGTTTCCGCAATCCCCTTAAAAGACACCACGCAACTTTCAGGTTTCCTTCTCCAAACCTCAAGCTGCCATCCATGTAACTGTGACCCTATCGAGTCTGTGAACAACGTGAAATATTTGGATGTTCATTTTGATTTCGACATGTCCTGGAACACTCATAGGTCCTACTTATGCGGTAAACTACGAACTATATCCTGCATGCTCTATAACACAAGGGTGTTTATGCCCGTCAATGTTCGTTTTTTGATAGTCCACGCGCTTGCCTACAGTGTGCTTCGGTACGGTATTACAGTGTTTGGTATCTGTTCAGGCTGCTGGCAGGCAAAAGTTAACACTTTATTAAGAGGCATATTGACCAACATCCTCTACAATACGCCTCTTTCTGCCACTGCCGACATTTTTGAAAGCCATCAACTGCCGAATTTCCGCGAACTGTTTATTGAGATCGTCATCCTTCGCAAGTTTTGGAGTAGTGATTACAAGACACCGCTACATTCGTCCCGCACTATCACGCAACTCTCATCGTTATGTAGTGCCACGTTGTTGTACCCGGTATGGTAAATGCTCGCGCGAATATTATGTGCCACATGTCTTCAACGCCCTCCCGGACTATATTTATGACATCATATCACTGAAGACTCTAAAAAAAGAACTCAAGTGCCTTAACCTTGATAGTATTTAGTTGAAAGTAATGAAAGCGCACATGCATAACCAACTCGCCTGCATCGCTACATTAGTATTTAGTGCCAGCTCCGTTTGTGTTTATGACGATCTTGATGGGCTAGTTGCAATGGCTACCGCATATTCTGAATCTTGCCTCTTCTTTTCTATTTTATTTTCGGTTTCAGTGCCTTCTGTTACAATTTATTTTGGACTCGCGTCTGTGTATACTTTTACATTGTTGCTTCCATATGTATATTGCTTTCGTACGCTGTATTTTTTTCTTTGTCGTCATTAGTTAGTACTCTGTGCTACCATCGGGAAAGGGAGGGGATGTAGGTTGGGGCGAGTTCTATTATCTTTGAGTTCTCTTTTGGAAGGTAATGTCTATACCTTAGCATTTAAACGGACTTCTTTCATTTTCTTAGGGTGTCATCCCACAAGCCCTTCACTGGCTTTGATGTGCCCGTAAACATATCCGTCTTTAATAGTCCCACTGAGTCAATAAATAAATAAATAAATAAATAAATAAATAAATAAATATGTATGTATGTATGTATGTATGTATGTATTCATGCATGCATGCATGTATGCATGTATGTATGTATGTATGTATGTATGTATGTATGTATGTATGTATGTATGTATGTATGTATGTATGTATGTTGCGGTTTCATTTAATTTCGACCAACCTTGTCGGGGTGGGTCCTAGAACCATCTGTTAAAATATATGTAGAATCCCAATTCTTGTGAGGAACAGAACTGATTTCCAAAAAAGAATTGGAAACATATAGTGCGAGAGAAAAAAAATATATGAAACGGTGCCGGGTAAAATGCGTGAAAATCGCGATTCGATTTTTTTTCAAGTTTAGCCGGTCTTTGCACAATATTGACTTCTCACTTAGTCATAACAATTTTTACATTATATGCATTCAGTGCGAGTTGCTTTTAGAGGCAAATTGTTGTCTTTTACCATTTTTTATTTTTACTTAAAATCGCAAACATGCCACCCAGAGCAATTTTGACTAACATAGGGGTAGCTATAACAAAGGAACGGCAAAGAGATATGTCATGAGACACATATCGATACATAACTATTTATATAAGCCATCGATAGGAGTATATTTCTTGTTAATTGAACTTATTGGACAAATTTATTGTGCTTCAGATGTGTACTAAAACGAAAATATGCAAATTTTTAAATACATTTTCTAAAAAAAGCGATTTTTAATTTTCTTCTAACGTTTTTACTTGATAATTCATAAGGTGTAGAAAGACTGTATATAAGTCTTAAATATAATATTTTTGTTTTATTTTGGTGACAACTGTTTAAAAGCGCCTACTTTAAGCTTGTAACTCTATCCTTGGCTCAACTATGCTTGCTTCACCGCAATGGTGCTGGAGGCCTCAATAATAACAGATGGTTTTAGAAGCAAGTTTATCATGATGAATTAGCTGTTATATATTCTGATGACAACTCCTGGGACATCTGAGGCACGTTACGGAGTGCAAAATTAACCATCCATGTTAACCGTAAGACAACCAGCAGGTATGAGTGTGGGAAGAGCAGTTGAACGTTCTTATCTTTGAAATTGCTGGCGCTTAGTGTGACATAAAAAGTTTAACTTAAAAATAAGCACCGAAAAAATCACTCATGAAGCAGCTCAATACCTATCTTCTGCGATAATGAAAATTATGTGTTCCACTTAAGAACGCATGGACATTTTGTTTTCACAAACTTTAACTGTTTGAACTATGTAGATCATTTCATTTTGTTTATAAGCTTACACACATAAGACAAAGTTGAGCTGACAAAATGAAAAGCACCCGCTGGTATCATAAGACAAAAAAAAACGCTTGATTTGACTACTAATATATCCAGATTAATAAAATACATATACGTAGACGTTGATCATCGTGTACAACACTCCCTCTTGTGTTCAGGCACAGGCTTTTACGAAAAGACTGCCATTTTCCTAGATTGCTAACAAAGTTGCACATTGTGAAACACCATGTAGGCACTACAATTATCGATTATGCAGTTCGCTGAAGACGCACTCCACGTTTTTCAATTCGCCACACCTGTGAGAGGCGGACGCCTTTTTGAGCTGGTGTGGATCCTTATTCGGCTCTTTTGGTTTTGCGGAAATCACTCACGTCGTCTTCTTTTAACGCAGGAAAGTCAAATATTTTACACACTTTCCCACCTTGTGTACAAAATTTATTGATGTATGTATGGCCTCATCCGCAGGCAAACGGAGGTTGTTCAGCGTCGCATGATACTTCAGTAGCCCCCCTACTCCATTACAGGCATTCTTGCCGTGACCTGAGCCAGAAAAAACCTACTTCACCTTCGGAAGACCGGCTCATTGGAACTCGTAAAGCTGAAATATATTCTTACAATAAGCTTTTGCATTGTCAGATATATACGTTAATGACGCATAAACTAGAATGCGGAACTCCAGCCAATCCTCAATGCACATCAGAGTGAGTACCACGTGGGGAGTGTCATGGCACAGGTCTTCACACACGGCACCGAAATATTTGGCACCTTGCGAGGTCGACGCAACACATCTGAACACATAAATTTGACACTTGTGCCAGTGGTGCCCTTGTCCTTATGTGGAAGGATCACCGTCCAGTTTTCCAGAAAATCAAAACGCATCACAATATGCCTAGTGGTCACCTTGCCCTTTTCAGTCCAAACAGTTTACCGTTGACTTCTACGGACGAAGTCTTGAGTAGAAAATCTTGTGGCCCATTGTTTTTTCAGATCTTGCTATAAGGCGTTCGAGTCCGCAGTCTAAAGCCTGGTTCACACAGTTGCGTTTGACTGCGTTTGACTGCGTTGCGGCAGCGAGACACCAGGACAGCCCTGCTGCGTATATCGCGTGCCAAGAAGATTCCTTGAATTGGATTCCATGCTTCATACGAAGCACAGATGTGCCGGTGACTCGCTTTCGGTTCTCGCCGCAACGCAGTCAAACGCACTCAAACGCAAGTGTCTGAACCGGCCTTTATACACCAAATTGCCGTTCTGCCATGTGCAGAATCTAATCTCCTCATTTGGAACCAAGCAATTCTTGTGAGGAGAGTTGATCAATGCTAGGGCATTTCTCGCATTCCCTCCATAACCAATTGGGCGTTGAGTCAGGGCAAAAGCACGAAGCAACAATATCTTCAGCTGCTATTTTCTCCTCCCGTAGGCTGTTGAGGGCAGATAAGCACAAATCAAAATGTGCGCAGCACACGCATACACGCACGGTTTGGTCGGAGTTCAGTTTAACCCATTTTGGTCACAGCGAATACAACTTTGTCAGACCTAATTTGGAGTCACGGTTAGCTTTCTTAAACAGCTGGCAGGCCTCTCGATGGACCTAGTAATACAGCGCTTGACAACGGCTTGTTGTTCCCCATTCTTCAGAATGTTTACAACGTCCTTTTGGTTGGGGATCTGCCGAGAACAGTCGAAATCATCGTCGGTGTAAAACCGCGTGGCTGACTGCCCGATGGCCTCGACTATCTTAGCGCCTTGGTATACCTCGAGACGCTCCCATATGCCAAAACGTGCACGAAGATATAGCAACGCAGAAATATGATTTCGGGATGAGCGTTCAGGAATGCTAACACTAATCACACTTCTCGGGTGATGAAAACACGTCAAAATTTGCATCCTTCGCATCCTTAATACACGCCTTTAAATACTATGCATACCAGTTATACCTTGAACTTGAAAACACGCATAGAATGTGCAAAATAAAAAAAAAAAATCCTGGCGATGTTCGAGGACACAAATACTAAGACAGCACCACTGTAGTCGAAGTAAAGAAACACGACGGCACGAACGTTTCTGCTGTCTTGAGGGTGCCGCCACAACATCGCCGCACGAGTGCATGGATCTTCCCTTCTAGGACGTGCTGGGTTAACACCGCGACACGACGAGAATTCAGTCAAGGATAGCGCACTACGCGGAACGATCAGCTTCCGCCACGCCGACCACGTCAGCGATAACCATCGACGCCATGTTTATAAGCAGATAGCAGGAACCGCGAAACAGCGCAGGCGCGTTCTTATCTTTCTCTTGATTCGTTTACCACACGATAGATGGCGCATAGCTCCGAAATTCGGGAATTTCCGTCACATCACTAATTATGCTACAAAATGTGGATCAGAATATTCTTTAACAAACATTTTAAGAAACATTCGCCAGCTATTTATTGCTTACGATCGTGGTGCTAGTGAAGTAGGCTTTTATCCAATAGGCGACGTGGATTTGGCTGACATGCTTTGGCACTGCCGATGTATCGCAGCGAAAAGGCAGACGCTTTCGAAGGAAAGAAGATATAAAAAAGTCCTCTTTTCATTTATAAGGTCTATAGCAAAAAGATTATTTTGGCTCTCCATTTTTTTGTTTGTTTTGGTTTTCTTCTCACACCTTTTACGACGTGGAGTCGATCAATTTGGTTTCAAAATCACTTCATGATTCCTTTAAAGTGAACGGAAGTAATAAAGAAACAAAAAGGGCGACAATTGAATCAGGGTATAAACGAAGACTGCTAACTTTAGGGGACAGGTTTTAAATCAGATAGACGAACTTAAAAGAGATAGCCGCCGACGAAAAGGTCCTCTTTGGTATGGTGCTTGCGTGCCCGAGACAGTCGTGTTGCCGGCAACTGTCAATAATCACAGCGGTTATACCTACATATTCATTGCGACCCCTGCGTAATTAAGATTCCGCGCATCCATGAGATCGGCATGATAACGTGAAAAGTCGGCTATGTTCGTCTCCTCCTCTAGACAACCTTGACTAAACGGAGCCAGACAAGTTTGCGCAGTGAGGTCCGCTGGTGAGAGAAGGATAGTTGGGAACAGCGAACTGGTCCAGTACACAGCCTCGGTCGGAGGCACAAGGTCAACAAAGCTTATCGTAGGGCATAGTCTGAGACCATCAATACTCTCCCTCGCTCTGATCAAAACGAACTGCGTTTGAGTCAGTTCGATGAGCCACAGAGTGCTACTTACAAGGTGAACGTTAAAGGGACACTAACATCCCCCCCAAAAAATATTTTTATTTTTTGCCATGCGATTTATTATGGTGTTTTGAATGAATATTTTGCTACAGCGTCATGTAAATTTTTAATAAAGTAAAGAAGGAAAAAAAAAAAAACGCAACTGCTTGAAACCGAAATTGAAACAAACTGGGGAGGACGAATAAATATATAGGAGGAGAATGTTACCGGAAGTCACGTGGCTGTGCAGCTTTCGTTTTTTCTTTCAATCAACGTATTTGCAACGTTTTAGAAGCCACAAAAAATGGGTATCATACCTTCTGCCCATTTGTAGTATTGAGTGTGTGCCTTCGATGACCCACGACTTGATTATCTCTGGTGGTTGTGTCTAAACCATAGAAAACAGCTCGTGACCACGGAAAAGAGAGTGAGCGCGACTCAAAACGGCCAGTTCTTGATCGGTGGTTTTCGGCTGGAAAGAAAACGAATTTCGAGCCGTGAACTGTTTTCTGGGTAGTTGGGCTCTCATTGTCCTGTACAAATAAACACCTTGGCGAGCATAAATACCCTGTCAGTGTTCCTTTAATACTCCGTTTGACTCAAAAAAAAAAAAAAAACAGTGTGTTTTAATTTTTTTTATTTTGAAGACGACTCCCTTTGGAAAAAGCTGTACGTGGCTGTCAGAACTATCTTGTTTTTGATTTGTTAAACCGCGTAAACAAACTACGACCAGATATCCAACTCTCTTGGCGAAACCTCGTCTGCCGCTTTAGGAAGCTCTACGAATGGCGAGGAGCTTCCCCTAGCCGTAACATTTTAAGGCAAAATTACAAAGCAATAGTGAAATTTTAATCATTGTCCCTTCTAGTTATAACGGTTTTTGCAATAATAGTAAGGGGTTTCACTTCTCTCAGAAACCGGGCTATCGTATATAACATAGGTTGCATATGCAAGTTCATTTAATAGCTTTCTGCTTCAGCGATTTATTCGGTAAGAACACTTGCCCGCCAGATCTCGAAATATAGTGTCTGGCTCGCCCCACTCTCAGACTGCAGGTGGCATTACTGTTAACATGAATGGTTCATTTTGACCTCCATAACGTGCCTCAGATGTTCCAGGAGTTGTCATGAGCACATATAACAGAAAATGATCATGATAAACTGGTTTCTAAAACCATCTGTTATCATTGAGGCCGCCAGTAGCATTGCGGTGAATCCAGCATAGTTGAACCAAGGATTGAGTGACGGGCTTATTATTGGCTTGTTTAACTAGTTGTCACCAAAATACAGCAAAACTATTACACCCAAGACTTATATACACTATTTCTACGCTTTATGGGCTATAAAGTAAAAAAGTTAGAAGAAAATAAAAAAAAGTATTTTTTTTTTAATTTATTTCAAAATGTGCATATTTTCAAATTTTGTACACATTTCGGGCAAAATTAAAAGTGTTTAATAAATTCGATTAACAAGAAACTTATACCAATCGATATCTTATATAAACAGCTACGCATCGAAATATGTCTCATGACATAGCTCCTTGCCGTTCGTTTGATAGAGGGGCTATCCAAATGAAAGTCACAATTCTTCTGGGTGGCATTTTTGCAATTTTATGTAAACATAAATAAAGACGGTAAATGACAACAATTTGCCTCACAAAATGCCGCGCATTGAGTACTTATAATATCAAAATTATTATGACTGATTCAATATTTTAGACTTTTGAAGCATGAGCAAAAATCGAGTCGCGATTTTCACGCATTCCACCCGGCAGAGATTAATTTTGTTTTCTCAAACTACATATGGGTGATTTCATCTCAACTAAAGCACGAATATTGGGTCGAATTTTTAATTTTTGTCAAAAATATACATGTTCTCGGGAAATTTATATATTAAAAGACGACGCAAACGGCGAGTTCGTCGGATTTTTTGTTCTCAAGTTATCGACCGTTGAAGCGGCCAAGGTGGAAACTGACGTTATTCCAGCTTATCGGGGGTGCCATATTTCACTCCATCTCTTACCCTTACTTTTTTAGCTACATCAATATATATTTTTGGGAACACTCTCGAGATATGCTTTTTTATGCTAATAAAGTGTCTAGGTCATAAGATCCTTAATGTTGTTTTATTTTAATTGTCAAACCGCCTCTCTGCGACGATATTTGACGAAGTTCAGCAAGCTGTGCTGTGTGACCTAATAGACATATTTTTATGATCTTTACATCAACGGAAAGCTCCAATTAAGTTCTTTCTTTTGAGTATAATGTCAATATTTAGCGCTAAATATTTATTCGCCACATGTGTCTGGAAAACAAATATTTCGAAAAACTAGCAAGTAATTGGAGTCAATTTTCTAAAAAATCCAAACCTTTTATTTCTTTTATTTTTATTCACAGTTAGGTAATTCACAGTTAGGTATCAGGAACTACCAGCAGAAATTGTAATATATTGTTGGTATGGCCGCTATTAGGACTCTAATCTCGTGCTATGAGCGTTTTGAACGGGACTTCGCACAGGCGCTCTGCCGAGCAGAATGTTGGCGTATGTAAGGTTTTCTATTCATCGTTAGCAGTTAACTCAATATCCAACCATAAACATTAATAAAATTTGGAGTAGTGCGCTTAAAAATGTTTAGAAGTCCGTATCAACAAGTGCGGGCACAGCGCTTACTTCTTCCCGATTCGGGGCAATGCAGATCGTTAGAGAATTCCTCTGGTGCCTTTTGCTTTAGGATTTGAGTTTGAAATACCGACCTTGATATGTAATTGTCATATTTTCTTATGTCAAACAGATATTTAGTGCATATACGTATGTACAATTTAGTATCTGACGCATAGGAAGTACGGTTTATTTTGTGCACATATGGACTTTTTCGCAAAAATAACGAGCATTTCGTAGCGTGTAAGAATTCAAATGTGTTAGTCATGTGTTTAGGTTTCATTTCTATTTTCAGTGATTCATGCCGGGTTACTTAGACTTTTCCCTCTTGAGTTAAGTGTGTCCGGGAGTCTAGATGTTACGTATCTTCTCCGTCAATTCATAGGGCGAAGCTCACACACCTTGGAAATCACCCCAGTGCCAAGTAAATAAATATTGTTAGGATAAATATTGTTGCTTCACTGGCTTTTACGCTCAGACATTGAGGTAAATACTATCATTAAATAGAAATCCTTACATACGTCAAACTTCTGCTCAGCTGCGCGTCTATGCTAAGTCCCGTTCAAAACTCTCCTAGCACGAGATTCGAGTCCTAATAGCGGCCATACAAACATTATATTACAATTTCTGTTGGTAGTTCCTGACAGACTACTATATTACCTAACTGTGAATAAAAAACGAAAGAAATAAAAGGTAGTTCTTTTTTTAGAAAATCGACTTCAAACCTGCAAGTTTTTCTAAACATTCGTTTTTCAGGCAAATGATCCGCGTTATATGTTTACCGCAAAATATTCAAATTATACTCAAAAGAAAGAGCTTAATTGAAGCTTTTCGGTGATGCAAAGGTCATAAAATATATTGATTAGGTCACACAGCATAGCTTGCTGAACTTCGTCAAATATTGCCGCAGAGAGGCGCTTTGACAATTAAAAAAACAAACATTAAAGATATTATGACTTAGACGCTTTATTAGCATAACTCGCCGTTTTTATCTTCTTTTATTAAAGGAATTTACAGGTAGCTACTAAAAATTTCAGACGAGTTAATTATGAGCTAGTGTATTTTTGTGAGTAACTTGTATTACTGGGTGACAAGTGAACAAAAACCAAAATGTGAGCTTTTATAGCCGCCATACAGACAAAATATTACATTTTAATTATGTTTATTTTATTTAATGAAGTACTGCAATAGGTAGCTAGAGAAAAACTATTAGCCAAATAAAAGGTAGGCATCTAAGAAAATCGACCTCCAATTAGCAAAATTATTGAAATAGTCCTTAATTTACGAAACAATATTGCCATTTCTCTTTTACACATAACATCAAATTCGTTATCATTAGACGGAGTATACCCTAAGCTTTCTGAAAATACTAAATATGTTAAGACACCTCACATAGGTCACACGGAAGAGCTGGTAAACTTTGACCAATATCGTCCAAAAACGCCATATTGGCAAATGTTCTAAAATATTTCATATTAATAATTGCGTTAAAACTATTTATCGGAGAATAAGTGTATTCAATGGTATCTATTAAAAAAATAAGATGCGCCAATTTTGAATTAGTGTATTTTTGCGAGTAAGTGGATTTACTGACAAAACAGTCAAACAAAATCGGATTTCAAGCTTTTATAGCTGCCACACAAACAAAATATTAAATTTTCTGTTTATATTACCTTATGAAGTACTGCAATAGCTAGCTAGAGAAAAACAATCAGCCAAATAAAAAGTGGGTTTTTTAGAAAATCGACCTCCGAAGCTCAAATTTTTTTTTAATTAGTCCTTGCTTTATGAGAATAGAGTGCCTTGGTCTTTTACACACAGCGTTAAATTTGATATCAGTAGAAAGAGTATACTCTCAGCTTTTTGAAAATACTAAATATGTTACGATATCTCAAATAGGTCACACGGAAGAGCTGGTCCAACTTTGACAAATATTGTCAAAGGGACCCCCTTTGACAATATTTAAAACAAAAGTGAAGATAAATAATCGCAATAAAATTATTGACCATAAATCATCGCTATTCGAAGAGTGGCCGAAAAAAGTTACATTGCACAACCAAAAAAACAAAAGGCAAAAAGTTGAAGGGAGTGAAACATGACACCTCTGACAGGCGAGAGAAAGGTCAGTTTGCGCCTCGGCTGCTTAAAATGTCTAAAACGCGAGAATAAAAAATCCCCGAACTTGCGGCTTGCGCTCCCTGTCACAGAGGAGTTTTCCCCAAAACATATAATTTTTCGTCAAAATTAAAAATTCGATCCCAAATCCGTGCCTGAGTTGAGATGAAACCACCCATATTTATAGTTTTTAATTCAGTTTTTTTATCGCAGGTATTGCGATTTAAGATATATTTTTGCCGATAATTCTGAGGACCCACCCGACAAGGTTTGTCGAACTCAAATGAAACAACCCTATTATTATTATTATTATTATTAATCGATCAATCGATCAATGTTTATTATAGTGCACTGGAACAACCTTGCGGTCTTGGTACTGGCACACTGGATATAAATGAATACAAAGAACACACAGATACAGAAGAGCGATGCAATATACAATAACTGCATATAATCATACATGACATACACTGAGCTGAATGATAACAAAATACAATTTCTACGTCTTGTGTACCATGATGAAAAATTGCAGTAATGCAAAAACAAGTTTCAGAGGCACTCAAAACGAATAATATACGAAGCAGTAGCACAAGCACAGTAGCACAAGCACAGACCCAACAATGTCTGTGCTCTCCGAAATGAATCTTAAAGTGAACCACAATCATTATTTACCCACCGGACAGGTCTTCAATAGAAATAACAAATGCCCTGTAGCACGAGTTAAAAATATCGAGTTTCTCAGAGTACTGGTTATAACACTCAGTCAGTCTAATTATTGGGCTTAAAAGACTAAGATTTTAGGAAATATAAAATGATGATTAGTTCCGAGTAGACACACGGGGAACCCCGAGGCACACTTCAGACAAGAGGTTTGGTGAATTAATCGAACCATGCAATGTTTTAAACAAAAACAATAGGTCCGCCTTCTGCCGACGCCGCTGCAGGCTTAGGAAGTCAACACGCTCTAACGTTGCGTCATACGTTGAACAATGAACATCCTTCATAAGGTAGCAATGTTTAAAGATGGGAATAAACTTTTCTGAGCTCGTTCGATTTCCAATGAGTTAGTTTTAGAGATACTGTTTCACACAACTGAGGCCTATTCTAACTGGGGCATGCCTAACGAGCGGTACAACGTGAGAAGCGCAGAAGGACGCTTGAAGTCCTTCGTTAAGCGAGAGGCAACACCCAGCGTGCGCAGAGAGGAGTTAACGAGCCTAGTTACGTGGAGAATCGCAGGCTAGGATCAAACATAACTCCCACATTTTTTAGTGCACATACCCGGGACAGGGGTTCACCATGAATACTATACGCGAAAAAATGTATTTTTTGCCTTCCGAGTAAATGTCATAACCTTAGTTTTAGGACGGTTTAAGAGAAGATTATTGGCTGAGCACCACCTAAAGAATGAACATGCATCTTCTTGAAACCTAGCGCAATCATCTAAAGTAACTCTTTCTTTGTAAATTTTAATGTCATCAGCGTATTGCAGGTACGAAGAATTAGAAATGGTGTCATTTACAAAAATTGTGAACAGGAGAGGTCCTAGGGCGCATCCCTAAGGAACGCCAGAACTTGCCCCGTACAATGACGAGTTCATATTGTTCACTCGAACGTACGGTTTCCTGTTTGGCAAATAGCGTAGCTTTGATAAAAGGATCGTATGATTTACAATGTCAAATGCCTTGCTTAGGTCAAAGTAGACCACGTATAGCTGATTTCTTGTGCAGACTGCCTGGGATGCGGTAGACACAAAACTTACAAGATTTGTAGTCGTTGATCTGCCGGTCATAAACTCATGCTGATTAGGGAGGGTTAAGTTTCGAAATTTGAAAGACAGGAATTGATGAATGAGTGTTTCAAAGAATTTGGAAAATGAAGAGAGAAGGAAGAATCAATCAATCAATCAATCAATCAATCAATCAATCAATCAATCAATCAATCAATCAATCAATCAATCAATCAATCAATCAATCAATCAATCAATCAATCAATCAATCTTTATTGTACAGTGCCCAGAAACAACCCTGGGGTCTTGGTGCTGGTACACTGGTGGATAAAAAATACATTATACACATCTCTGCAGAAAAGAAGATACATTTTTAAGCATAATACTAGGCAGTACAGGAGTAATTAGTAGAATAAAATAAAAAAAAAATAGGCAGTAACAGTAGACACGGAACACAAGACTGTAGGACAACGAGTGCACCACCAGAAAGCACGCCGTGGAGATGACGAAATTCAGACATAACAGAGTCATTCATCAATGCTCATCCTACGCGGGCAAGTTTTTAATAGAAAAGGAAAACATCCTGTAGCATGGGTGGAAAATATCAACTTTTCAGAGTAATGATTGAAACGCTGTGCCATTCTCACAATTGGGTTTACCGGGCTAAACGTTTCAGAAACATAAAAAAGATGACAAAATACGAGTTGACACACATGGGACCCTAAGGCACAGTTCAGATTACGGGCTCGAAGAATTGATGAGTCCATGCAGCGTTTTAAACAAAAATAGTAAGTCCGCGTTCTCCCGACGCCGGTGCAAGCTAAGCAAACCAACACGCTCTAACGCAGACTCATTTGTTAAACAGTTCGATCTCCAAGGAGTGAGTTTTACAGATTCCATTCCAAGCAACTGAGGCATATTCTAACTGCGACCTGGATAGCGAACAGTATAACGTGATAAAAGCAGTCGGGTTTTCGAACTACCTAGTTAAGCGAGAGGCAACACCCAACATTCGCAATGACGAGCTAACCAGCCTACCAATGTCATCAGAAAAACGCAAGCCAGAATCAACCATGACTCCGAGATCTTTCATTACACTCACTCGAGACAAAGTCTCCCCTTGAATATTATTCGCGACTCCAGCAAAACGGACGCCACCAAGCGGGAAAACCGGGAACCAGCCGGGCCAGGTCGCTCCGCGCCCCTCCGCGTCTCTGGTAGCTTTTGCGGACACGTGTTGTCGGCGCGGTGGCGAACAATGTAATTTGGCGAAGGTCCGAAAATTTCTTAAGTTTGCCTGAGTGTTAATTAGTGTGATGAAACCTCAGTAGATTGTTTCCTTCCATCACGTGTTTGAAAGCCCGTTTACTCCACGACACAGGGTCGCGTGCTTTCGATTTCTTGGATGGGTAAGAATCACGGAAAAACGTTTTGATTTCTTGTCTGTCTCGAATCAAATTCAAAGTGACGACTACTTGGTAACTGATAAGTGGTTTCTTTATAAGGATGTAGAGCAGTGGACTGAGGACGACAGACGAGGTGTTTCACTGGAGGGAACACCAATGTTGCAGTCAAGTGAATGGGAAGGTTCGATAGCTGCTATTCTTGAGTTTGGTTGTGTTCAATTAGCTTCAAGTCTGAGCCACCCAGGCCGGCCGGTGCGTTGGCTATTCATCTTGGCTGCTTTTCGCCGAAAAGCCTCTGGACCACACTGAAGTAGTTGGGCTGATTTCGCAATTACTTGATTCAGGAAAACCTGCTCGCTGCATATGATTAATGAGGGAAATTATCTGCTTCCAAAAGGAGCGGGAGGCGTCTCGCAAAGTTAGAAGCTGTCACGGCATTATGATCTATCGCGCCTCCAATATTTATATTATACCCCATCGAAGCCAGCAGCAATATACGTCTACATTGCTCAGGTTGACCGGCCACAAAAAATACTAATTTTATCCGTTCAGGATTCGAAGTCAAGTTCAATGCAGAGAGGTTCTGCGTGAATCTCCGATGAAGACTCTCTTCTGTTTGTCCGCATTCGTCTTCGTGCTACCAGCTAGAACCATTTGGCTAAGTTTAAGTAGTATCTCTCTGTCTGTCAAATATACTTTTATTCAGCAGTTCACCTAATAGCTAGTCAACTAAGCTCATATTTCAACCGGAAGAATATACTAATATCGCTTTAGTGGGACACAGTACGTAATATAATACATAACCCCCTCGTCAAAATGACTTCTCGATTGCTACTAAAACCTCAATTGAAATACGAGTATCAGCTGCTTAGTGGGACGCCAGCGGGTTAACATGCTCCTTGGCTCAAGAAGCGCTTGCTTAATTTTCGTAATTTCCCTGCAGCCTGTGTTGTTGACCGAGCAGACAGACGACTGGAGCTGTTTCTTAAACGCGGATACACACAAAAGCTCGATTTCGCGGACAGATAAGTCACATGGTCGAGGCATGCGAGTTAGCTGAAAATTACTCTCGGTGGAACAATTCTGTAGTCATCGCCGCTTTCCTTAGATGATCAAAACTAATTAGAGTATATTACCGTCTCTCCGGAGCCCATAGTTTTGGTTTTGAACAAAGTCTCCGAAACAAAAGTTTGACATGAAAAGATAAAAAAAACACCGGCAAAACAAAACTATGCTCTGCAAGTTTACGTGCACCGGCTACACTTAACCGTATCAGTTCAAATACCTATAAAATTGGGCATTAAACAAAAGAAAATCTGTTAAATTGAATGCGCCACCCGTTCAGGTGGCCCGGCCGAGCCGACGTGACCTGGACCCAGCCACCATGTTTGTTTGGTGGTGGCGCCCCCTATAGGTCGCTGGAGTCGCGAATATGCAAAAGAGATATTTTCTGTTTTCCGAGAGAGCGTCAGGACCTTGCTTTTGGACGGGTTCAAGAAAATATCGGTTTCAGAGCACCATCGGTAGAAAGAACACGCACCTTCCATGAGCTGAGCACAATCATGTTCAGTAACTATTTCGCCATAAATTTTTATATCGTCAGCATATTGCAGGAATGAAGAATTTAAAACAGCAAAAGAGACGTAATTTACAAAACTTGTGAACAGAAGAGGGGTTAAAACAGATCCCTGAGGAACGCCAAAGCGAGCCCTGTATAACGAAGACTTCATGTTGCTGACCCGGACGTACGCATCTCTTTCTGACAAGTAGCTTTTTAACCAGTCGTGTACTGAGCCACATACTCCATAGGAGGAAAGTTTGGATAAAAGAATAATGTGATTGACTACGTCAAAAGTCAAAGTAGACAACATCTAACTGACCTCTGTTACATATCACACAAGATGCGGAAGACATAAAGCTAACAAGCTAAGTAGTAGTTGATCTGCCGCTCATAAAACCGTGCTGATTGGGAATTGCTAAGTTTCGAAATTTGAAAGACAGGAATTGATGGACGACCATTTCAAACCGCTTAGAAAATGGAGAGATAAGAGAAATCGGTCTATAGTTAAAAAATATCGCCTTTTCTCCCCACTTTAAGACCGGAACAACAGCAGCGACTCTCCACGTTTCAGGAAAGGTTTCCAACCTTAACGAGTTCTTAAATATGGAGCACGGTACCTGCGTGAATATGTCGTGATAAGTTTTGAGAATCGCAGAGGGAACGCCGTCGGGCCCCACTGATAATGTTGCTCTCATTTTCTTAATACAGGACCGCACGCACTCCTCATCGACATTAATGCAACTCAACAAGTCACCAAACCCATCTAAGTGAGGCAGCGCAGATGCAGAACACTGCGTACTATTCCTGTAGACTGACCTAGAATGCTCAGCAAATAACTCAGACACGGACTTCAAATCGCCCTCATGATTATCCGGGATAATAGTAATAATAATAATATTAATAAAAATATTATAATTATAATTATTATTTCTTACAGTATTTCGACGTGATCGCGCATTCTCTACAATGAAAAAGACCGGGGGGGGGGGGGGGTGCTGATAGCGATTGCTGCGTCATTACAATGTGTTAGGCGTTCAGATCTCGAGACATCATTTGAGTCAGTGTGGATAGAGCTGCAATGTGCTAATGGCGAGCGTATCCTCTTGTGCGCCTAATACTTGCTACCTGACACCTCTGCAGGTGATTTTGGCCAATGCCTACTAATCATTGAGCGTAAAACCAACGCCCTTGAGAAATTCAAATTTATAGTTCTTGACGATTTTAATGTCCCCAGCATATTTTGGGAAACAGCCTCTGCGTACTCTAAAATTACTATAATATTCAAAAATCTAATCTCTTGCCTAATATCGCATAATTTACGAACTTAAAACAAAACAACTGTATCTCGAACACCCAGGGCGACATGCTTGATTTTTGTTCCTCAAATCTGGACTGTATAGATGTAACTAAGGGTACGTCATTTTATTTTTATTTATTTATTTTTATTTATGACATACTGCAGACCAATATGGTCCAAGCAGGAGTGAATAAGAAAGAGTAAATCACACACCGTACATGACAATATGCAAGCAATACCTTCGACAGGAAGTACAAACGAACTTTTATACAGAGCATAAAAAGCCACCAACAGCAGTAGGAAATATAGCAGTGAGGACCTATGAAGTCGTGAACTGGGAGGAAACGGTTAACTGAGGGGCAAGAGAATTCCAGTCACTAATTGTCCTGGCTTAGTCTCACCGACGGATATCACCCCTCATTGGAGATCAGTATACCTTCCGACAGGGCATGAAACGCTATTCACGGAGACATCCTTAAGTGAATAGACACAATTTTTACGCTGGAGATTATGTTAGTTTGTATGACCATTTCTCCAATTACGACTGGTCCTCAATCATTCTGTGCTCTGACGTTGACCAACAGGTTCGCGATTTCACTCGCATCGTTCAAAAAGGACTGAATCAATTCATCCCGTTACGTAAAACACTAGGTTTAAAGTTTCCCTTCTGGTTATTGCACGAATTACGTAATTACAATAAAGAAGAAATTGCTCGCTCACAAAAAGTTTAAAAAGAACAAAATACCCAAATTGTAGTCAAAATTTAGGCGCTTTAGGTCTTTCTACAAGAAAGGTTTCAAAGGGACAATGAAGACGATTTCAGTTAATTTTTTAAATGGTGTTTTTAGGCTTCTTGGGAACCTAGCATGCTGCCCAATTTTTTGTAGTCATTTGTGACGCGTATTTCAGTGCCTACGAAAGAACTGAAGAAACCGAAACTGAACTATCTCCATTCTCATTTCTGGGCCTCCGAAAACGGAGGTGACGTAGGGAGTGACGTTAAGTGTGAATGGTCGGTACCGGTAGTATTTAGGAGATCGAGACTCTGGTTACCGCGGTGGGTTACAGCAGCGCGGGGGCGCGATCTTTTCGTCAAATCTGTCAACATGGACGACAATGCCGCTCTCGCGAGCGAGTTCGGGGCTTCCGTTCAGCGACCTAACACCAACTGAACGGGAGTACGTGTGTGGCGGCCTCCTCCATCACTCGACGGAGACCGCCCAGCCGGCAACGAGCGGCCCGCAGGCTCCGAGCAGGAAAGCAGTGAGCAACATTCGCGCGGGCGAGACGAGAGCGGCGCATTGCCGAAGGACAGGGACGCGGGGGAGATGCCGAGGGGGAAGCGGGAGGGACCCGGCCGTTCCGGGAACCGGTTCCTTCATGGGGTACGCTCCCCAAGAAGGAGAAAATAAACAGCACCATTTTTGGTTTTCACCAAAGTCGGACGTCCTCTCTTTTCCTCGTCAAAAAACACAAACAGCAACCCACACGTGAAAACTAACGTCGCCCGAACGAATACTGGTCTTCAGTCGACCGTAAGAATAGCCATTTACATGCGCACAAATTTGGCATGACTACTATTTTGCAGAATCCTTCGAGTACCGTGTTCCCAAAGTAAACACGACACCGACATCTGAAACCGAAACCTAGCGTCTCCCGCGTTTTTTTAATTTTTATTTTTATTTCGTTTGCCCATAGTTGCTCGTTTCCCGTTTCGCGTGCAGCGTTGCAAAGAGAAGAACAATTATGGTGTTTTATTTACCGTTTAGTAATCATTTCCGGTACGATTTATACTTAATAGACCATTTCCGAAATTCAGTGCCATCTGATGGTTCGTAAAGCAGTTTAGGGTTTGCCATATCAATGGCGAAAATGAACTTGTATCGGCACCGTCACTTTCGCAAGTCAACGGCACGCGAGGAATCGTTCAGTGCGAGTTCTTTCTCGATCACTTTCAGTTCGATGGTGACCAAGAACCTGCATTCAGAACAAAGCTCCAACACACTCAGATGCCTCGAGAAAACTCTATAGGTGGTATTCACTGGCGGTTATAGCTGAGATGCTGCTGCTGAGCACACGTTGCCGGCAAGCTTCCACAGCGCTCCCAACACGCACATTGAACACCATCAAGATTGTCTTCTTTGGCCGACCATAAATAAGAACTGCATCCCGAGCATGCGCCGTGAGCAGTCACCTCAAATATGGCGTCCAGTGAATACCACCTATACACCAAAGTGCTTTAAAGCCGATCGTGTGCCGCCCACAGATTGACTGAATCTGAGTTGTTAGAAAGAAACGCTTACATAGCTCCTGTGTTCCATTCCTACGTCGCGTCGTACTGACCCCCCAAATGTACAGGCCTCGCATCATCCGCTTAGGAGCATCTTCAACCTCTTCCTTTATCAGTCACTATAAAGGCAGCCATTGGTATGGCACAGATGCCGTTCCACAGATGATGATAGTGATCAAAGTGGCCAGACTGAATTTCGGAAAGGGTCTAAAACGTGACCGAGGGCGCGTCTCTCGTTTCGACCATTCGCTGACGCGTCTCTTGTAATGTCGCGCTTCTTGGCCCGCAACGGTCATGTGAGCTCCGCTTCTCCTGGCTTCTCCCGCAACTCTCGGGGCGTCGCCCCAGTCGATTCCGGCACGATTATTACCGCGACTGTTTGATTTGCGCGGCACACAAGCGCCGGTTTCAGCTGAAATTTGGGCATCGTGGCCCGAGACGTGCCTGGAACCCAGTTGAATCGCAAAAAAAAAAAAAAATATCCGAAATTGCCTTTATTGTTCCTTTAAACGTGATCGTCAGGCGAACATTTATTCCGTCGAGTTGCACCTAACTAAAAATCCCAAAGAATTCTGGAAGTATGTTCACTCTCGGTCCCACACAAAAGGTGGAGGAGCGATCACCCTGCTGGACTCACAGAGAAACTCGACAACAGATGTTTGTGAAATTTTTGCACGCCACTTACAGTCGGTTTCTAAGCATCATCCAACCCCTTGAAGTATTGCCGCGCCAGCTCTCTCTGGGAATACGTCTTGTATTGCGCTCTTTGACGAGGAGCTACCTTATGAGTGTGTGAGAAAAAAAGAAACCATATTTGTCTTCTGGCCATGATGGTATTCCGTCGGTCCTCCTGAAGGCATACAGTGTCATATTTATTCCTGTTCTCGTACACATTTTTAACAACTGCACAAAGAATGAAGTCTTTCCAGCCATGCGGAAAACGGCACTTGTTGTACCTGTGCATAAGTCCGGTCCCAAAACAAATGTATCCAACTACAGACCTATATCTCTTCTTTGCACATTTTCGAAGCTTCTCGAAGTGGCATTACACAAAATATTGTCATTTATTCTCAGGCATTATCTTATCCCTAACCAACATGAATTTATGACGGGTCGCTGGACCACAAGCATTCTCACCAGTTTCATGTTAACCGCTGCTCACGCCGTCGCTAACAAAGGCCATCTTGATGTGATTTACTTTGACTTAAGTAAAGCGTTTGACGCTGTAAATCAAGAAATATTACTGGCAAAAACTGTAAAATCTAGATAGTCACCATTCATTGCCTTCATTACTCAAAAGTTATCTGCGTGACCGGAAGTTCTTTGTTAGTTCAAATGGTAATTCTTCTGCTATTTACGAGGCGAAGACGGGTGTATCTCAAGGTTCCGTTCTCGGACCTCTTCTGTTTTATGTTTTTGTTAATGATGTTTCGACTGTGATTCGTAGAAGAGTAGTAAGCTGGGCGAGTTGGTAAACGTTGAATCTGGCCGATCACTGCGTTAGTCAGCCGTCGGTAGCTTTGAGCGAAAAAGAAGTAGCCTTCTTGCGAACATTTGACTGCGACTGAACTGTTTACCCCCTGGTGCCGTTGTCCCCTGTAAAAAAGTGTGCTTTATCTTTCTTTTCTTCACTTAATATATCAGAGTTGTGAGTGCGCGCCTGTCTGTGTTCTGTGTTCCTTCCACGTTTGTCCTCGTCTCTTTGTGCGTGATTTTGAACCATGTTCGACTGTGATCCGTCACTCTTCATTTCTTCACTACGCAGACGGTATTAAGATGTTTATGGAGGTACGAGAAGACCGGGATTATGTTCTGCTACAGAGAGATGTTAATGCCTTTGAAAAAATAGTGCTGTGAGAATGACCTGAAGATAAATAGCTCTAAAACGAAAGTCGTGTCGTACACTCGTAAGACACATAACATTGTATTTTCATATGTTATTCAGACAGACCTTTTGGAACGTATTAACAGAATCAAAGATCTTGGCGTGGTGTTGGACAGCACCTTACACGTTTCCAGTTTTGTTGATCATATCGTTAACGCAGCTCTACGCACCGCTCGAGAGCGTGCCGCATCACTTAAGTGTTTATTAACCCCTGCACATTTCTTTTACTCTATAGTTCAGTGTGTCGACCACAGCTGGAATACGCTTCTTTTGTATGGAATGGCATTTGTGCCGCAAATTCCTCGAAAATAGAACGGGTTCAGAACAAGTGTCTTTCTATTTATAGACATCGTTACTCCGTGCATTGTGCCCACCACTACTAATGTCCCCGTCCCAGTTCAGCGTAGCGTGGCACTACCTACCCTGCGTCGTAGGAGAGAACTTGCAGATATCTTATTTTTATAGAAACTTGCCCACACCGTCACTGATTGCACGGTATTGACGTCTAGGGTAGAGTCACTGTATGGGTTCCCAGAGTAACGAAACTCCGAAGGTTCGTTCTAAAACCGCGGCGCGGCGCTGAAACCGAAACCATGGCGCCGCTATCTTTGGTTTACGCGTCGACGAGGGTATGAAGGCAATAGTGACATGCGTTGGAGCGTGTTCAAGGAGCTGGTTCATTCCGCGATACGCGGAATGAACCAGCTGTAATCGGAGCTCACCTCACAAAGCTTGTCTGTTGCAGTGGGCTCGAAATGTTTCAGTTTTACTTTGGCCAGTCAACTTCTTTCTCCGTCTTGCAGTTGCGTTCTTTCCAAACGGTATCCGGAAGAGTCTCTTTCCATTCTCCGACCTGCTGCTGCACCTAAAAGAACAAGCAGGCATCGTGCCACTAAGTAACCGCGTGGAAAAAACAGCGCGTAAAGGCTTTTCGATGAGCAGTTGTTTGCTGGACCCAAGATGGTGGCGATTAGAGCCGCTTGAAGCGCTGATAAAGGTGAGTCTAGCGGTCCTTGTGTCACGGGATCTCTACCGTCCAATGATGCTCCTGATGCTGACCAAGCCAAAACATGATCGGCTAGAGTGAGTATGTTGTCGGCACACTGCAATAAGAAAAGTAATGCGTTACTCTGGGAACTCATACAGTGACTCTAGTCTAGGGTACTCTTTAAAATTCCTCTAAAAACAACAAGGCAAATTGCGTCCTTCTGCAATGGGCGTATTCCAATCGGCTTTCGCGGAAGTATTTGGCAAACCCGAACGTCGGAAACAACAGGCAAAAGATAAATTTGCCCGAAGGTACCAAACCACAACCGAGTCCTCCACGTCTTACATTAAAGACGTCCTTCGCCTGTGTCGCCGCGTCGACACTAACATGAGCGAAGATGACAAAATCCGGCATTTGTTCAAAGGGTTATCGCACGAGCTATTCTTAATCGTAGCTCCAAAGTCTCCTCCAACTGTTCAGCACCTCCTTACAGAGTGCAAGAAGTACGAGGAGCTGCAGAGCGCCCTCATTACGAAGGAACCCTTCGAACGCCTGCCTGAAGTATCCCAACAGACCACAACGGCGTCCGACCTCCCACAATTAATTCAGCAAATCATCCGCCAGGAACTGCTGGTGTACTTTGGCACACCACAATCGTCAGATGTCACCCCAAACCAACGGAGCGAAACCGAAACAATACAAAAAGTAGTACAGGACGAAGTACGCGCTGCTCTACAAACACTCGCTCCGCCTACCCCTACGTACGTGCCAGCACCACCAGCACCACCAGCACCCACACCCTGCTGCCCTATGCTGTACGACACGCAATCCCGCTACCAGACGTCCTTCCTAAACCACCCCAACCCCCCCCCCCCCCCCCCCCCCCCCCGACGAATTTATGGACAACAACGACGCACCGACATTTGGAGAACAGATGACCAGAACCCGGTGTGCTTCAGTAGATGTTACGGTAAGGTTGTTTTCCCCGACCTCGATGGACCACCTTGAAGTTGCCGTTAAGGACCGGGGGATCGTGGATGAGGCTAGTTGCTGGAGGGCTGAATGCGTCGGTGGTGATGCAGAGGCGACCGACAACTCGGAGGGTTAACGAGATCAACAAAACTTTACTTAAAAAAAATAATCACACCATTACATAAAAGGAAAGTGCAAAACGATCCCGCGCTGTAATAAACTGCCGCGCACGGCTTACAGATTGCAGGGGACGCCTCGGTGCCAGATGGTCCTACCGCGCACGGTAAGGACAGCGACTACCTTGTAGCCGCGAAGATGAGGACGCTGTCGCGCACGACAGGTAACGCGGCGCACCGCGGGAGCTGAACGTCAGCGGGGTCGCTCACGAGCCCGTTCCAAAACTCAAAGATCTCCCTGTCCTGCCAGGATCTAAAACATCGTGCTCGAACCCGTCCAGGCCAATCAGGGTTCGACCCTGGTCCCATTGGCTAGAGGAATCAAACTACAACGCCCACACACAACGCACTTTCGACCAATCGGGTGAGAGGTCATTGCTCCGAGAGTAAACCAAAAGCTAAGCCTTGGTTCTCAGAAATCGAGGATAAAATACGACTTATGGCTTTCCTATCTGCCACAGAAGATACACATTCGCGAACGGCGAGAACCACCGAGACATGTCGGCTGGGGCACGTCTATGCCACCGCAAAAGGCCGTTGGCAACAAAGTAAAAAGAAAGACACGCCAGGCATATGGAGAATATATAGGGAGCGCCTGGTCCCCGGGCGTCACGGAAGAGTTCCGAGACACGACTCAGAGAGCTCTGAAGCACTTTGTCTCCCAGCAAACGACCTGGCGACCGGTGACGTGTTAATGTCTCGGCCGTGGGTTCCCCGGCAAACTTTTACGTCTGGCCCCGCGTCTCAGGGTCAAGGGGTAGACGCACGTGGCGCTGAGACAGCAGCCTCTTGTCGGCAAGTTAAGTGTTTTCACATGGGTTCGAAAACCGGGGTTCCGAATGAAATGCAACGAAGAGGGCGACATGCCCGCAGCCATTTCCCCGATACCGGGAAAACCTCATAAACAAGCAGAATTCCGACTCGTAACGGCACGGGACCCCCTGAAACGCGACACTCGACTCCCAAGGCGCCTCCCCATTCCCGACTGAAGCGCCGTCAGGCGGCTAAACAAAACAGAGCGGGGTATGCCGTCCTGTCGGTCGAAAAAAAAAAGCACTAAATATAAGCGACCACCTCTACAGCTTCTATTGTAACTCCGCTTGTCACATCGCCCGTTACTGCCGTCGACGAATTGAAAATAACGGGGAGGGGGGGCAAGTGCCCCTTTTGCATCCCCCTGCCGACGCCTCATTATCAACTGAGTGGCTCTGTGTGGCGTGTCAGCTCCCACCCCTTGCCGATGACCTCTTCCCAGTCCCTAAGCAGCACGGAGCCCCTGCGTATTCCACCATCATCGCCAGCTCTACCAAGCAGTTCTCCGACCCACCTCCGGCGAGCGACAACATCGGCAGCGTTCACCGTTCGCACGACAACTCCGCGTTTGGAATAGTTGTCGTGCGAGAAGCGCGTGATTGGTGTCTGCAGACTCCAGTCATGCTCGGTTTTCCAACGTTTGCTTCCTGAAGGACAAGCTACCTGACTTTAAAGCACCAAAGTAATCTTTCCAGAATACAAAATTTGCTGTGTGCGAGACATGGCTGGACGCCTCAGTATTCGGTGGGCAATTAATGGGCGATTAATCAATCTCGCATAATTATCTGTATTCCAGCAAGACCGCTCCTCAACTGGGGGCGGCGCCGTCCTTGCTGTGCTAAAACACCTGCCCTGCCAACGTCTCGACCACCTCACCCCTCCGGGTCTAAAAGCCAACTTCGTCGAGGTCTTTTGCAAACATGGAAAGCTTCTTCTGGTTTCTACCCATTGCCTACCTTACCTCCGTCAACAATCGTACGCCCTCCTCCAAGAAAGCCTACAGCGTATCGACCTCAGCAGGTTCTCAGCACTGTTCATCTGATCCACTCGATGACCTGCTGTTAGACGTACTGGAAACCGCTGGCCTCATCCAACTTTGTGACGCCCCATCCTACATTTCTCGAAACGGCAACGCTACATTCCTCGACCTCTCCCTTACCAAGAATCCCACCTTATCCTACTGCTGCACAGTCAAATCCAGCCTACCAGGCAGTGATCACAGCGCTCTCCTCACCAATATCCATTGCTCAACCTAAGCGAGGTCATCAAGCCAAGATGTTCCAGCAGTTCTAAAAGACTGATTCCCCTCATCTCAATCAGTTCACCCTCCCCACTCCCTGGTCCATCGTGTTTGATCACCCATCGGCTGACGAGGCCTACGACCTCTCGCTCGACATATGAGGAATTCAGCACAAATGTCTTCCTCTTAAGGATCAACAGGAGGCTCGGCAGCCTTCCCTTGATGACAAAGGATATTGTAGCATTAATCAGACGTAAACAGTGACTATTCAAGAAAGCGCGAAAAACTATAAATCCCACTCATCTTAACCAAGCCCACCAAGCACGTACCGAAGTCAAGCATATCATCCATATCTCCCATAACGATTACCTACAGAAACCAGCAGCAAAAGCAACCCTCCAGCCCAAACTGTTGGGCATGTTTTCACTATCAATGAAAAGTGACCAATGCGCCGGTCTTCACACATCACGGCAAGACCTATTCCAATCTTGATGACATAGCACAGCTCTTCTCTTACCACGTTTTTTAGGCTGTAGCATTAGTCGACCCTACCGCACCTAACCTTTGTCCCACCCAACCCACAACTCTGCCAGTCGAGGCTACACCAGCAACCACACTCTCTTCCATAGTCATTCTACAATGCGAAACCTACGAAGTCCTTGCCCGTGTCAGCTCCTCTCGACGCCCTGGACCAGACGGCCTCCAACCCGCATTGCTTAAATCCTGCGCTCGCCGCATCTCCCCTGTCCTCACTCGCCTCTTCAACGATGCGTCAGTAACGCCTCTCGAAAAGGGACACAGACTCATACCGACCAATCTCCGTAACCTCTATCGTTTGCCGAACCATGGAGAGAGTCATTTACAAGCGACTCTTAGTCCCCCTTGAACTATTGAACTTCCTTAGCCGCCGCCAATACGGTTTCCGCCCCGGCAGGAGCTGCCAATTGGCCCTTGCAGCTGTCACCCATGCACTCAGCAGCAGCCTCGACAGCCAAACTCCGTGCGAGATCCTCCAGTCAGACTTCAGAAAGGCTTTTGACAGCATAGACCACAGCATAGACCAAACTCCAACGGATGGGAATCTCCGGTATGAGGAATTAAAAAAATTACTTTTTCACAGCAGAACCTCATTCTGCAAGGACTCTTTTAGCACAAACTGGAAACACTTTTAATAGCTAGGGTGTTCACTGAGCTAGGTTATACGTACCATTGCGTGTCAAAGGGGCTTTGAGAAAACAAACTAAAGAACACTTTGTCCAAGCTCAAGAGAGAAATAGTCTTGTTCTTGACCACTGGCTAACACAACATGATAGCAGCAACTGGTTCTTGTTGTAATATTCAGGTGACTTCAGAACGAGGTCTACTGGCACGAATACCAGCTGTAATTGTCGTGCTGATAGCAACAGTTCCAGTAACCAGGAGCCTGAAGTTCCAATTGCCATAACTGCTCCACACTTTGCAAGCCAAATGCAAAGACCACTCGTACAAAGCAGGACTTGATCTAAGTAGTCCTCACAGTTTGCAACCTGGTTCGCAGGTTGCAACTGCATAAGGTTTTCCTTCTTGGGTATTTCAAAGATGCTGGAAATTATAATGTGTCAGAGGTATCCCAGAAACTCCCTTTCTGACTAATGACTTGAAAGGGGTTTTCAAGACAGCCCTGACTGAGACAGAAGATGATGGGGAAGAGAGCCCTCCCAGCCACTGTTTTTTTCCCAGATATGCCAAACTTCCGCTACTGCACTTACCCAACCATTTAAGCAGTTTGTCATGTGACGAGTTGCAGATTATTGTAAAGTGATCACTTGTGGCTGCGACATTCATAATTGCATAAGATATCATAAGATAGGTGCCAGAACCCTCATGAGGAATGTTATGCCGCAATGTCAATTTCAATGGCCACACTACAGCTACACTCTGTTTCAGCGTAATTTTATGAAGAAAAAACGCTGCCGCCCTTTGGAGCTAATCAGAGCAACGAAGCAAGGTTTGTGAAAGCTCTCCGCAGGAGGAGTATAATCCCACGATATGTTGTGACGTCCCTCAGACAAATGTTCCGGTTGGCTAGCTGGTGCCGTAGCTTTGGTAACGCCCTGTAAGCTGCAGAAGGATGAGTCGACCTAGTTCAAGTAGCAGTTCACCTCATGTACAAATATTACCAGAAAATGCTCGTGCCACCCAAGGATGAAGGTCGACAAAATTCACAGCATACGGTCTCCGATTTTCTTCTTGTGGCCGAGATGATGAGCTGCCTGTTGAGTTGTACCTTTATTCCCCTGGGTAGTGATAGTCATTGTCTCGGATGCCCGGCCCATGCAGCTTGCCTTCAGACGTCTGTCGCCCTCGCGGTATTCTCCAATTCTCCGAGGAACCATCGTACTGGAACAAAAAAGTAAGAGCATACAGTGAATGTACAAAGTGAGACACACCTTATTCTTCTAAATTAAAGAAGTACTGTGGGTCTTACTGTATGATGTGCCAAGTGGGGATAAATTATGCCTGGAGCTTGACGGGGGGGGGGGGGGGGGGGGGGGCTCGACGCAACAGGGTGACAGGTGCCAGATGCTGCCATGCCCACAGGGTATATCCTGAGGAGAGATAGAAGACAGGTGTTAGTCCAGGAAACTGGCATGTTCAAGCAACGCTTTTTTAGAGGTACCTTCCCGTTTATTCCCTTCCAGGTACATAAATCTGACTAGTCAATTCAGAATTTTGCTAAATGTACCCAGTCAACTTGGTTAGCCTGTTTGCAAATATATAATGACTGGTAATTTCACTTTTTATAGTGTTGCGGATTTTTTTATATATGTTTATATTTTGATGCCAACCTATCTTTTATGATGTTACAGATTAGCCTACCTTAGGTTCGCTCCTGATTAGTGTCATTTGCCACGATATCTTAAATTTTTCCAGTAAAGTGGTGTGAAACATTCGATGCATAGAGGTTTCGAAATCATTAAGCGTGAACGAGCAATTCATTCCGTTTGACCGTTTTACAAGTCATGTCCGACGTATATACGCCTAAGAAATTAACCGGGTCACTTACACTGCGTTGGGGAAAAGACGATCGTGCCATGCCTGACGCGAAGGACAGCACGAACACTTTAAGAAATATTTGCACCCACCAGCAACGAACTTGAAGTGGAATCCCGGAATCCCGAACGGCGAAGTGAGTCTCCGGTTTTTGGCTTCTTGCCTGAGGAGGCCCATTTAGAACACATTCATAGTGTGATTCGGTAACTAACCTGACATAAAATCGCCAAGCGGGGATCCAGCCGAAAGGTAAATATACTTGGAAAGAGACATTCGCAGAACACCAACACCGACAACGCCGACAACGCGACCGGCGAAGTTTAAAAACATGGCTTCGGTTAGGGCAATGAACTTCTGAAACTAACGGTCACTGCTCGGTTTTTTCTTTCCATATTGGTTTATCATTATAAACTAGGTTATTATGTTTTCTAGAAAGATTAACATTGAAGCACTCAGTTTATTTTCTTGCGATTCTTTTTACCTTGTGTATTTGTTTGTTTCTGTTTTACACCTTCAGTTGTCGCAATCCGGCTTGAGGGGCACTGCGTATGCGCGATAACCGGAAGTGGCCTTGAGTGGAACCACTGGTTATGATTTCACTGTGGTACTGACCATCCATCTGCAGAGGTACGGGTAGCTGAGGAGATGTAGGGCACTTAGAAAGAGGGGGTCCCGCCTCCGCTTCCGAAACTCGTTGTAGGGTGATTTCAGATAAGATCGACCAAAGGGTGGCTGGTCGACATTTTTAAATCAACTAATGTTTTTATATGCCATTGTCTAGTGTCTGGTATAAACGAATCCACACTTAGTTTTGACCAGAAAAAAAGTTTGGGGGCAGGAAAAATTGTAAGGCATGAAGAGGTGGACATTTGCATTAACGCGCACTGATGGAGGGGGCATGTTTGAGAGTGAATAACTAAAACGATAACATTAGGAAAATTCTAATACTTTTTAAACGAAAACTATGAGTTCAGCTTGCGTGTAATATAAAGGAATAATATTTATTTAAATTTTATTTATTTTTCTAAAAATTTGCAAACATGCCTGCTCGAACGACAAACGGCACAATTTGGAGGCTTGTATCTCATGAAATAATTTATCATGATTATATAATTTGCAGATAATATTCTACTGATATACGGCTATTGTTTAAAAAATAAATAAGGTATCTGAGTGATACGATAGTTGGGATATATTTAGGCAAACATGAGAAAAAAATCAAACAACGAAAAATTTCGATGCAAATAAAAAAAAACACCACCTTCGATATTTTTTTTTTTTTTTAAATTTGGGTACCCTGTTGTACTCTATTGTGGCATTCATTTCTATTAAAAATATGTTGCATTATTTTATTCAGGAAAAAGAAACAACTCCCCAAAGTAGGGTCCTTTTTCAAAGCCGTGCCCTATACAAGAAGTGACTCTGAGTTCCGGTTTCATAAAACTAACACACATATTTTATATTTTTCTATTCATATTAGGCCATTGATAACTATAGAAATCGTTAACAAACTAAAATTGAGGAGAAACTACTGTGTACAAAGAGCTATCATATTACGACCTAGTGATCCGAGAAAAGATCCTGCAGCCATAGGCCACTGGGCCATAGGCCCACCCTCTATCTCCGTCTCTCTTTTTTATATATATCCCTGACTTATATCTAGAATAAAAACATATTCAAGCATTCCCTTTCTGCGTGATAGTGTTCTGTGGCTAGCAACAATCATTTCCTCGCGAAGATCACGACTATGGCGCAATAGTTGACGGAAGTAGCAGGCGACACTCGTCGCTAGTTCTGGCCAAACGGCCGATACAATATATTTTTTCGCCTTTCCCCACTGGCTGTCAAGGATGAGAGGGTTCGCTTCAATCAGCAAAATATGGCCGCCGGTGCCTGTTTACTGAGCAGTCGTGCCTGTCGCCATCCCACTCGCTGGCTTCGCGGGCGATAATATCAGGCACAAAGAGACGCATCGACAGAAAGCAGAACACCCAAATACTCGAGCCCCGCCTAAATACAATAGAGCGTAAACACTGTCGCCATGCTAACCTAGGAAAGGTTAACATGGCGACAGTGTTTACGTTTTAGGTAAGGAAAAGCATGGCGTGTGGTATGAGCCGGATCCTTACACGAGGTGCATGGTGAGCCTTGAGAACCTGTCTGCTGCCCTAGAGTACTTCACGAAAGACGAGCTACAATGTTCGCGCCAAGGTCTTAACCAGAAGGACGTAGTCTCTGTCATGCTCGACGGGGAGAAAACGTTCATGCCAAAGCCCTTCCTGACACCCTCAATCCGAGAGGCCTTTTAGTGTATACAAAGACAAGCATCCTGATTCCGGCGTTGGGTTAACGAAATTGTATTCCTTGCGGCCTAGATGGGTCAAATGTATTCCACACCAGGAGGTGTGCGTTCGTGTGCGCTGCGCCAAATATTACCTTTGTATTGCCGCTGTAGGGAACGTTACAGACTCAACGTTCAACACTGGTGAAATGAACTCAGCATTTCTGTGCGACCCACTAACAAGTCTGTGTCTTTAAGGAGACTGTGATCATTGCCCAAAAGGCCAGTCTCTTACACTCGAGGAACTTCATACCCCAGAGCAGTGGTTCTCAAATGGGGGTGCGCGGACCCTTTGGGGTCCGCGAAGGCAATCTAGGGGTCCGCGAAGCCCTGCCTCTTCAGTCAAGCCCGCCAATAAAAGTTGTATTTTTTTCAGGTCGAACAGAAATGTTTCAGTTTTCGGGCGAGTTTTCTCGTGTGAACGTCAATAAAAGAGGTCTACTTCACACTAGCCCTTAGTTATATTCATTTATTAAATCATTATTATAATTAACCTATGCCTTTCCTCTCCTCTCACCACGAACGGGGTCCTCCAACATCTCCGCCGATCCACAAGGGGTCCGCGAAACATCGATGGTTGAGAACCACTGCCCCAGAGGATGAAGACATTGTGCTTGCAATATGGGAGTCCGGCGACCTTGAGAAACAAATAAAAACATTGGACCCTGAGACTTTCTTAAAAGTCGTTCAAGTAACGGTTGAAAGTTGGATATTTGACGACTATATCCGACACGCGCAAGATAAAGCGATCTACGATGAAAATCAGCTGCATGCAACGCGAGAGCATTGGCTTTCATTTTGACTTTGCTGAAAATTGGACCATCGTGCTTCCTGACAAAGTTAAAGCATACCACAGAAGAAACAAAAGCTACGATATTTACATGTGTAGTGACGACAAGAAAATCTACAAACAGCATTGCTCTAATCAGTGAGGACCTGTGTGACGACGTCGCTTTCACGTGCTTGGCTCTAGAAAAAGTGAAAGAGTGGGTTGAAGACAACGTTGCGGTATACTCGCAGGTGACGTATGTAAGTGACGAGGCCACCAGTCGTTTTAAGAATCGCTACCAGCTTCACCAGTATGCACAGAATGATTGCCCACAAGCCCAGTGGTTATTTTCTGAATCTGGACATGGGAAAATGCATGCGACCGTGTTGGCGGACTCGTGAAGCACCAGGCCACGCTGAACAACCTGAGAGAACGTTCAATAAACGCAATTCAGACGGCCAGGACAATGCTGAGCGTTCTATTTAAAAACTGGGTGCATCTTGCGTATCTGGACGAAAAGGAGCTTGTTCGGTATCGTCAAAAAAAAAAAAAAAAAGAAAACGAAGAGTGGCTGACGGTGCGCGGCTTTCCTGGCATTCAGTCTTGGCACGTGTGGCGGCTGTGCAAGTCATCAACAGAAGGAACCTGCGACAAATATGTAGCACGGACAGTCGTATCTGGTTAGAAGAAACTTTATTATATGGTTTCATCGAGGAAAGCCTTAGTGTAACATGCCGAATTCGATGCCCAAAGGACTGCTCATTTTGAATGCAGGGACATCTTACTTATCACAGTTTTCTTCGTGGGGTATTTAACATACTATTCTACTTGGTTATAGCTTATAATCTTTATCTCTTCATCATATGAGAATCACGAATCGTTATCCTCGTGCAGGATAAAAAATTTCGGCTCGCCACGATCCATTCGTACACCGAGAGTATCGAAGCTCTTACAGTCCGGCGCGGTGGCACCGCTCACCTGAAATGGTTTGTCCCCAGAAATACATAACTAATCTAAACAATTTTCGTATTCTATCTTCATTTGTGTGTGTGGAAGTAAAGTTGTTTCTTTTATTTTAAATATAAAATATACCGGAAAGTAAAACTTCACACTGCATCATCTTTCTCGAATAACTAGTCTCTAATATACCTCTTTGTACGCTGTATGTAAAATGCTGCATATAGTTTCTCCTCACTTTTAGTGTGTGACCGATTGCGCTAGTTGTCAGTGACCTCATCTGAATAAAAATATATGAAAGATGTGTGTTAGTTTCCTGAAACTGGAACTAAGAGTCACTTCTCGTATAGGGCACTGCTAAGTGTACGCTTTGAAAAAGGACCCTACTTTGGGGAGTTATGTCGTCTTTCTCAATAAATTAATGCAACATGTTTTTAACAGATATGAATGCCGAAATAAAGTATGACAGGGTACCCAAATTGAAAAAAAAAAATCGAAGGTGGTGTTTTTTTTTATTTGCATCGGAAATTTTCGTTGTTTGATTTTTTTTTCATGTTTTCCTAATTATATCCCGAATATCGTATCACTGATATACCTTATTTATTTTTGCAATAATAGCCATATATAAGTAGAATACTACCTGCAAATTATATGATAATGATTAAATTATTTCATGAGATACAGGCCTTTAACTTTTACCATTTGTTGTTCGAGCAGGCATGTTTGGCAATTTGTAAAAAAACTAAATAAAATTTAAATAAATATTATTACTTTATATTACAAGCAAACTGTACCCAGAGTTTGTTTTTAAAAAGTATGAGCATTCTTCTAGCTTTATCCTTTTAGTTATTCACTTTCAAACGTCCGTCATCCATCGGTGCGCGTTAATGCAACTGTCCACCTCTTCATGCCTTACAATTTTTCCTGCCCCCAAATTGTTTTTCTGGTCAAAACTAAGTGTGGATTCGTTTATACCAGATAATAAACAATGGCACATAAAAACATCAGTTGATTTAAAAATGTCGACCAGCCACCCTTTGGTCGATCTTATCTGAAATCCCCCAAAAACATTATTTTGTATTCTGCAGATGGCAATGATAAATACCGTCTGTGGTGTTAATTTAAATGCGATACCTCAAATAATTTAGACGAAATACAATTACCAAGTTGAGGGCATAATTTCCCGTAGATACATGTTTGGACATTTCTTCAAAACTCATCTTGAATAACAATATTCATATCTTAAGACGACACTTACCTAGGCTATATATAGATCATTCTTAAAAAGTTTAACATCTCTACCATAAATAGCTCCGGCTATAGCGCGCTTCAAATATGGCACAAACGACAATTGTCAAAAAACCCGTCGTCCTTCCTCGCCCCTTCGGGAATTTATTTCTTTAAAACTAAGCATGCCAGAACATTGAAATAAACGGCATTGTTTTTCGCAAGGAATGCAACACCGCATGTAAAAATTCGAAAACATAAATTACGAATTTGCCTCACTGCTTGAATCCAAATGAAACCGCCCACCGGTCTTTCGAAGTTTGACGAACTTCGCACTTTTACCCTAAAAGTTCGAAGTTTGTCGAACTTCTGACTTTTCAGGAATCGAAAGTTCAAACATTTTCGAAGTCTCTAGATAAATAAGTTCGAAAGTTTGCAAATTATTAAATTTTTTAGCGTAGGAAGTTCGAAAGCTCGAAAAACTTCAAACTTCTTAGTGTATGAAATTCGAAAGTTAAAAATCAACGAATTTTTCAGTCTATCATGTTCAAAAGTTCGACAAGCATGAAATTTTGTAGCGTAATAAGGTCGAAAGTTCGAAAAGGATCGAATTTTTAGCGTAATAAGTTCGAAGGTTCAAAAAACATTGCATTTCTAAACGTGCGAATTTCGAAATTTCGAAAAGCGTCGAACTTCTTAGTTTAAGAAGTACGAAAATTTGACTTCCGTCGAATTTTTCAATATAGAAAGTTCAAAAATTCGATATCTTTAGACCCTTTCGAACCGCTTGATTCGATCATCGAAACTTCGGTTCGAAAAAAGTTAGCGGCATCCCTGGTTGTAACGGCTGCTTATGTTGACGGTGGCAGCATCTCTCTTCACGAGCCAGCCAATCCGGCGTGAGCGCCGTTCCTCCTCGTCCGCTTCTGCTCGTTCGGTTGCCCCAGGATACCCGACGCGGCCGGGACGGACCGGCGAGGCGAGTGGTGTAACTGACACTAGCCAGTGGAGTTACTAGTCGCACCATTGACACGTTGATTACTCTTTTGGTAACGTCAAGTAATTAGTGGCACACTCGACTTTAGCCGAATTGATGTTTTGTTTACTATTTCTCATTACTTCGACTTATTACTCAGACAGTGCAAAGGATATAAGTACAATTGCAATTTGTGATTACTCTTTTGATTAGTTCACGCCATTATTGACACTCCTGACCAAAAATGGCTTTCCTTCTAATTACTTCGACCTATTTACATAATAAAAGTTCAATAAACATTTTGATCACTCTGTATTACCCCCAGATATTATTGACGAAAATATCTTCGTAGAAGCTCATTTGACATTCTGATACTTTTTGGTTATGTAGCTATTATCGTGACAAACAACTTTATAGAAGCCAATTTTCTTCGCTCAGTCGATTACTTTGAATTATTATTTACGAAGGCGACTTCATATAAGTTCCGCTAAGATTTAGATTACTCCTTTGATTAATACGTGTTACTGTTCACCCAAGCGACATTAAATTCACTCAATCAACTTAGTGTTTACTTTTAATTCTTGCCCGATATACTAGTCGCACAACTGAGCTTATACCAGCATTATTGACATCTTGATTACGTTGAGTAATTAGTGACCTATTTGACTATATATTGGTCTAAGTGACATAATTCTCTCTCATTACTTTGAGCTATTATGCAACCTAAGTGATTTATTCTCAGCTCAGTTACCATTATAATCTCTATTTTGATTACTTCGACTTGATATTGACCCAACCGAGTTTGATTCGACCTAATTGGCATCATGATTACTCTTGGCATTACTTTGATCAAATAATAAACTAACCGATTTATTATGGGCACCAGTCACATTATGGTTACTCTTTTGATTACTTCGAGTTACTATTGACCTAATGGATTCGAATTCGCCCTAATTAACATCTTGATTCCCTGATGACCTTAAGCTAATATTCAACCAATTGATTTGTTATGCGCTTAATTATTGTTATGATTAGTAGAGTGATTTCTCCGAGTTGATATTTACTCACTAAACTATGTCAGCCAATTGACATTTTGATGTCTCTTGATTACTTCGATTTAATATGCAACCCGTTGACTTATTATTATCTCAATTCATAATATTAGCTCAATTCACAACTCTTGACCACTTCGAGTTACTTTGTCCCAATAGACTTTAATACGGCCGCCATTCCTAATTTTCAGTGGTGTGGCAACTGTTATTGAATGCGTTCAGTTTTGACGTACATGGCGCGACACTGATAGTGGGAACAAGCAATCTATAATTTTGTGTCTCAGAACAGAAACGCTTTTATTAAAGGGGTACTCAGACGATTTGTTTTAGCTAGCCCAACTAATTAAAATTCGAAATCACCGGCTTTTACTTTTTCCGGTATGCTATTTCGTATCTCGAAACAAAAAATAGTTATTGTGAAATCGGCAAGTGAAAATGATGCCGAAACCAACATTCAAATGTACCAGTGCGTTTCAATGCCGTGACGTCGGGGAAGGCAGGCTTGCAGGTCGAGCGGGCAGCCAAGAGTCTATGACGAGCATTTGTTTCGTGTTGTTGCACGGGTGCAAGAGCGAACTTCCAAAGCATTCATTTGACACCATCCAACGGCTTTAAATCAGTTAGGAACATTCTCTTCAGTCCAAAGAGTGAGCCCCTACCTTCCCCTGATGTCACTTTCAACGCGACAGCGTTTACGAGCTCGTGTCGCAGAGAATCCGGCGTCGGCGTCGGTAGGACCAAAAAGCCCCATAATGCAAAGGCGCGCAGCCACGTGTGTCACACGTGATGTCGCACGTGGCTGCGCGCGTTGCATTATAAGATTTACCCGCAAAATTTGGCGGAAAATTTTCTCGCCAAATTTAGCGGTATATTTTTCCACCAAATTTGGTGGGTCGATAGGGTTATGACGCCACAGCCAGGTGTGACGTCGTGTGATAGTGACGCTACCGACTAGATCACTCACACACGCTCGCACGGCTTGGCAACGAGCACGCGTTTATATACCAACTCATGTTTGCAAAAAAACCGGAGAGCCCCTATAGGACGCCACCGGTGACGCGCATGCGCGGTGGAGTGTGGGCAAGAAGCTCGCTGTCGCCTATAAACAAACCATTGGAAGACGATATTGTCGTAGTCGGTGTGAGTCCCCGTGCTCTCTTTCGCGTTGGAGTTGTTGATTCCACGTCTTCCTGGGAATGTCTGACTACTTTAGCGGCCTCAGCGAAATTAACGAGGCTCGCTACACCGTAAAATGTCGCGTAAATAATGTGACATTCGGCGATTCATTCTGCATAGACGACGCGAAATGGGCGCTGAAACCTGATTCGCATGATAAGATTCTACTCGCTATATTTAGTCGCGACGTCGCTCGGGCTGCTAAAGTGTGGACCTTAGCGGAGATGGTCGACGTCGATACTGAAAATCGCAAGAAGAATCGGACCAAGTGGATCAGGCATAGCAAGTCGGTGATGGCCATTAGTCACAATGATCAACATCTGTTTACACCGATCCCACCTTAAAACTTGAAAGTATTTTGAGGCCTGCACTTACTTCTTATCGCAATTACCGGGTCAAGGTTTGATCTACGGTCCGCCGTCGAATGAACGAGCGGAAGACAACACGTAGAAACGTTTGAAAGATCAGACGACAGCTCGAACGATCACCTCGAACGTAGTCGGCAGGTGGTCCGTACAACCTGACGGTTCTCCCGAGTTAATGTTGGAACAAAAAAAAAATAAATGTGACGACCACAAGTGTCCGTAAATTCAACCCAAAATGCTTTGAGCACAAGCAAGCGTGGTCCGACGGCGTCTGGTTTTTATTTTTCACGGCACCCATCAACGTTCTCGGACGAACCGAGCAGGAAGAAAACAGATGAAAACTGAACTTCAAAACTTTCCCAACATTTTTGGTACAGCTCCAGTCGCGTCGTTTAGGCGAGACGGAAGGTTTTTGTCTTGTTTCATCCAAAACAACACAGAAATGCACGTCCCGCATGGTGACTTCCGCACAAAGCGCCAAACCGAAAATGCGCGCGACGCGCCACCACCGCGCCGTGACGTAACAGGGCTGAGTTGTTCCATATGATAAGGCTTTGGGAACGGGACCCGATAACCTTATCGCGTTCCACTCTTAAAGGCTAATCTTAAGCGTCCCCCAAGTTTTTTTCTTGTTGCCAGTACAGACTTTCACTTTGAAAAACGCTGTGAGGACCAAAATTGTAAATTCAATAACTTCGCGAATTTCTTTTATTTTGGCCCAATATTTGGGTTACTATATCAGAGATGTTTGATGGTGTGTTCAGCAAATTTTAAGGCAAATCAAGAACTCGAAAGAAAACGCCGGAGTATTCCTTTAAAACCACTGGTGTGATGGCAAGGGCTCTCTTGGGACTTTAAACTAAGCCATAAATCTTGATGCCTCTGAAAACTCTTGAAAAAGAATACAAAGGAGCGCTGATGTTTTGTTCGTGCTAATAGTGTAGTGCAGTGTACTATCGGGAAAAATAAAATAAGAACAGGGGAGCGCGAGACGAAGCATGGGAAGCGCCGAAGAGGGGCGTGTACCCATTGGAGTAGGCCACATGCCCTCGCCCCTAGGCTTCACTTCCAGGCGGCGCAGCCTGTACCGAGAGCCACGCGTTTCCCTGTTCGTATTTCATTTTTACCCATTAGTACGTGCCCAAATTAAAAAAGCAAAATTTTTATGGTGCAGGTTGAATTTTGCGTTTCATGCTCATTGCTCCATCGTGAATACTACGGGTGTTTCAGATCTCCAATTTCAACTTTTTTTCGTTTCTACACATACAAATTAATTTGCTTTGAATATCTGCGCTATGGTCTTTTTTTTTTCGATTTTCCCCTCGCGACCACATTACCGTCAGTGAAGAACCGACAGTGGCACAGGTTTTGGCTCAAATGCATATACCTCCAGGTGCATTACAGTACCAATTATCAATGGATGCAAACGGGTTTTTGTGCTATAGATGCATATAATGCTATGTGCATAACGATGTCAGTTATTAATAGGTGTACCTATAGGTTTTTGCCATAATGGATACAGAGCTATGTGCGTCAGAGTACCCCTTACCAATAGCTACACATAGGTCTTTGCGCCATAAATGCATACAGACCTATGCAACAGAGTACCTATTACCAATAGCTGCACATAGGTTTTTGGGCCATAAATGCATAGAGACTTATGTGCATCAGAGTATCTACAAGGTGTCTCCAATAGCGGCCAGGCTCTTTAAATCGTCCGCAAAAAATCGGTTTCTTAACCCATCGCGCTACTATTTTGTCCAGCGTTGCCCACAGGTGGTGCACTTTTTCTATAAAATTCGAAAAAAGCGAACTTACCTGAGGAAAAAGTAAAAAAAGAAAAAAGGCTTAACTCCTATGAAAACGCTGCGAAGCCACCGGTCTTCAAACAATAGGGCGCTCTATTGTTTGAAGACCGGTGGCTTTGCTGCGTTTCTCTAGGAGTTAAGATTTTTCTTTCTTTTCTATTTGCTCAGGTAAGCTCACTCTTTGCAAATTTTATAGAAAAAATTCACCACCTATGGGCAACGCTGCACAAAATCGTAGCGCGATAGGTTAAGAAACTAATTTTTGCGGTCGATTTAAAAAGCCTGACCGCTATTTGAGACACTGTGTATTACCAATAGCTGCAAATATGTTTTGTGCCATAAATGCATACAGACCAATGTGCATCAGAATACCCATTGCCAATTACTGCACGTAGGTTATTGTTCCATAAATACATTCAAACCTATGTTCATCAAAGTACATATTACCAATAGCTGCACTTAGGTTTTTGTGCCATAAAAGCATACAGGCCTATGTTAATCAGAGTGCCTATTACCAATAGCTGCACATAGGGTTTGTGCCATAAATGCATACAGACCTATGTGCATCAAAGTGCCTACTACTCATAAAGTTAAGACATCTTACGATGTCTTAACTTTCGAACTTAGATAAGTTGTAAACGCAGAAGCTCTTCGTGAATCTGGCCTTTAGCCTCTATTTTGTTTTCCAAGTTGTTCTGCCCCGTTCCTCGGCAGCTCTCTCTCCTCGGCCTCACCTCCTCTCCCTATCTTCCCCTCCACTTCCCACATTCCTGCCTCCGCGGGCAAGGGGAATTCTCCGGCGCGAGAAAGGGGGCACAGATCCGGTTAGGCTTGTTATAAGCCAGGCCCATCGGGCTTGGCTTATAATCACCATACACTCACGATGGGCAGACTGGGCAGTCTCGGTGTGGACTGTACTTTTTACGCAGCCTTGGCGTGCGGACTTCTCTTTTGGGTGCCGTTCAAACTGAATAAGAAACTCCGCGAAATCTTCTTCGCGCGCTTCGCCCTTCCTGCGGGGCTCTACCTTCTGAGAGACCGAATGGTCGGGGTTCGTCGGCAAGCTTTTTCTCAGCTTAACGACCTGGTGTCCCACGACGACACGCTCAAGAAGGAGGGCTCCATCAGGGTCCTGGAGATCGGTGCCGGCTCAGGGGACAACTTCGAGCACATGAAACGGAAGGTGAAGTACTGGAACTTGGACCCGAACGCGGAGTTCGACGAAGGTTTCCAGGCAAACCTGAAGAAGAACCCGAACGTGGAAATGGAGCGGTGGATTCACGCCTATGCCGAGGACATGCGAGAGGTTCCCGACGGTCACTTCGACGTCGTGCTGTTCAGCTACGTGCTTTGCTCCGTGTCCGAAGTGGGAAAGGTCCTCGCCGAGTGCAAAAGGGTGCTGTCGAAGGTGTGTAAGTGCGTGGCTGTGGCCTTCTTTCGCCGTCTATGCTCTGTTTCAGATTAAGTCCAGCCGAGGCCAACGGTGCAAGTGGATAGAACCAATCAAGCAGACCTAAAGGTGTATCACTATGGCGCTCGTCATCTGTGTGCGTCTGCTATGATTTGTTTAGTCAATCACGCACTGTGCATACGGCGTGATCCTGCTGCATTCCCCCTTTAAGTCTTATTCAAACACTTACGACTGCTTACGACCTAAACTCCCTCGGTGAAATGCAAAGCTTGGGCTTTCTTAAAAGCACCGACAATCATTGTTAAACGAGCTGTGCCTCCATTCGCTTCCAAGGGCAGCTCATTTCACTGCAGTGCCGCCATTTGCTTTCAAGGACAGCGCAGGCCTCGTGCATTGGCGCATCTGACGCTACTTGCAAGACAAACTCATCAGGGCGCTTTATTATGACCGACTAAGCTACGACCTCCTGTGGTCTCTAACGTGTGGTCCCAACCCCCCCCCCCCCCCCTGCAATTTAGCATAAATTGGGACCCAATTTAACATATATTTTGACCTCCCCCCCCCCTTGAAAGTAATTCCTTGTAAGTAGACTGGTTAAGTAGACTGTAAGTAGACTAGACTGGCGCCAGTCAGCAAAATACGATCGTGTTTACCGACATTGGAACAGGAGTTATTGGCCAGAGTTGCCGCTGTTAAACTTTCTTCACTTCCCAGCGGCAGGGCTCGGTCGGTGTAGCTGAACGACAGAAATGCGAAAGTTAAACCCTGCACACCTTTTGTCGCCAATTGTGCTAAATAGCTCATAGGGTGTATTTAACACTTCCGCGTAAAAATTCGGGTGTTATTTTTGCAGAAGAAAAGAGCCCTGGGAAAATCGCCAATACAAACACGGCGTACTTCGTCGGAATTTTCTTGGAGCTTGGTGCAATTTAACCAGGCTCACGCTTCTAAATATCAGTTTAAGCCAAGGAATAGAACGGCATATAGTTTATGTGGGCTCGCGACTATATTGTCGTGCACTGTAAAGCCTGGTTCATACTAAAGTCACTGAATCCTGGGGAAGTAATTTCCGAGGAAATCGCCATTTCGTTCCATTCACATCTTCGAAGCTTCGAAAGTGTCGTTCTGAGCCAGTCGCAGCAAGATCGCTATCAAGAATCATCTCACTGAAAGCGCTCATCGTCACTATAGGCGTCCTTGGCGCTGTGGATGCAATCCACTTATTAATCATGCTTATCTTCACATATCTCTTGGGGGACCGGTCGCCGATGTTTCGAACTGGATGAGCATTGTACAGGCGTGTGGTTGTGTATCACTACTCCGTGATGCACGCTAAAGACCCCGGGCTAGTGCTTGTACTGCACTGGCTAGATTTCTCATCTGCAACTGAGACAATGAAAATTTCTAAGTTAGAAAAAAATTGATAAAAATACAGTTTTTCTCAACCTGCACCACTAAACCGTATACCCAAACCAAGCATAAATAAAAAGGATCTAATGAAAGAGAACTATATTTTATTAAAAAAATGAAAGCCCTTTACAACTCCCTGTAACGCCGAATTAGAGCGCAGCTCTTGAGGAAGAGGAGGGGAAGGTACGGAGAGGGGGCTATGCCTCTCCTCCTCTCCTGCTCGCCCCCATTTAGGGGAAAATTTAGCGGAAAACATTTCCCGCTAAATTTAGTAAGGAAATTTTTCCGCTAGATTTAGCGGGAAACATTTTCCGCTAGACTTAGCGGGGAAATTTTTCCGCTAAATCTAGCGGGGAATTTATTCCGCTAAATTTAGCGGAAAATTTCCCCACTAAATTTAGGGAGGAAAAATTTCCGCTAGATTTAGCGGGAAAAATTTTCCGCTAAATTTAGCGGAGAGTTTTTTCCGCTAAATATAGCGGGGAAAATTTTCCGCTAAATTTAGCGGGGAATTTTACCCATCATGCACCGCGTGGTTACGCCGACGGCGACGCTGACGCCGTTTAAGCCGGAATCAGGTGCCTAAGAGCTGCGCTCTAGAAACAATCAAAACGAAAATAGGGAGGTTTTGAAACAGCAGGTTCAGAAATTAAATTTGGAGCTGTCAGCGGACATGTTTCGTAAAATTTGTCTAAAAAGAAATTAGTTGTTTATTTAAAGATTTTAAAAGTATCAAGTGCTTTCCTTTATGTGTTTTTATCTCTTGGCGTTTTATCTTCTTTTCTTCTGGACGACGACGAGGTTATATGACATATTCTGGAGTTTCTAATATGGTAAAAATAGAGATTAATTTTTAATGAATTATAAGTATGCATACTGGATGTATGACATACCAGAAATATAATCATGCTGAAAACGTTATTATTAGTATAGATATCTTAGAATGGTGTAGTTCTTGCATATTTAAATAGAGGAAAATTATTTTTCAATACTGCCAAGCATCGGCGCCGCATGTGGTGGCGGTGTGAAGATGTGCGCTTGCTTCGCCGGTGCGTCGATTACAAAATATCGGTATTCAAGAAGCCTCTCTATAAAGTACGCGGCACCTGTTAATTAAGATTGGCTCAGCAAGAATGGAGACGACAAGAAGAAACGCTTATTCCATGAACCAAAATAGGCATCATAGGGGAGCTTAGTGCTGCTTTTCCAGATCCAGTGACATTACGGAGTCTTCGTAGATCGTTTCCACTGTCCCTCAACGTTCTCACAACCCGCTACGAGATCCGATACTCCGCAAGCAAGGCTAGCACCGCGCATGTGCAGTAGTGGAGTCTTCGTTCCGGAGAGCATAGCGGAGCTGTGAAGACGGTCTACGAAAATCCTCTATTAGTTTACTAAGCACCGCTTTCTCACATTACGAAGGTTACGCACGCTTACGTCGAGATTCGACCGCAACTTACAAAAGCGTGCATGTGCAGTGACTCGCAGTCGCGTCTCGACCTAAGCCTTCCTGAGCTTCGTAATTAAGAAAACGGTGCGGTGCGCACCACAGAGATAATAAGCTTTTAATAATCGACATAAACCTCATTTCAATTTTCTCGTCTTTTAAATGTCCCTTTTTACAATGGCCAAGGTACTAAGAGGTCCCGTCAAGAATAGGGCGGCGATATCTGGTTAATGACGTTTATTTTACTATTCTTTGGCGTCGCCTGTACATGTTAGCAAGATAGGAAGAAGCAGATCCCTCAAAATTGTGTGTCGCCTCAATTGCGGCCATTTTTCGTTTATTTTAATTCGTACTTAGTCTCCCATTTTTCGCCTCAGCCTCAGATGTCTTTGATACAACTCTGTTTTCTTCTGTGCTTGGCTTTTTGATCTTGCGTGTTGGGCCGACACTTCTGGGGCTTGGGGGCCATTTCTGCATTGAGCGTCTATTCCCTTCCACCCCAGGAACCTGTTTGTCAGCAACAGGTTCTGAATTTTCTGAGTACAAGATGTCCTATTTTGCAATCTGACGTTAAATCTGGTTAAGATTTCTGACGCTGCGATTGGTGTTAAAATTGCAACTTTCGCTGACCGAGAAACCGTACTTGAAATTAATCCAGGCCTGCTATTCTCTGCAGCAACACTGACAACGACGTTAAATAAGAGCAGTGTTCCTGGGACTTAAAGGAGCGGTGCAACGATATTCAATTGGAATGTTTTTCACTTTACACGAGCTTACTGGCACTACTGGGACTCAAGGATCGTCGCACGCAACGTCACTGGCCAAGAAACTTCTTTGTTGCGGTGTAATTTCAAGGACAAAAGCGATCATTTTCATTCAATCTCTCCTTTGCAAAATTTGATGACGTAACGTGGGGATCGCAGTACACCCGTGTGACGATATTTGAATGCGGTTCATAGATTGGACCCGAGCATTGCGTGGGCACTCGATTTGGGCTCGTGATAATTACTAGCTCGAGAAGCATTCGGGTAGTGGCCCGTGTCCAATCGCTGCAACGACGACAATAGCCGAGCCATAACAATGTCTGGAACTCAGCGCGTGTCCTGTGCTTTGCCAACCCCAGCGCGTGGCTATGATCAACATTGGCGGCATATAATCGGCTCCAGATCACGTGGCCGCTTGTTCTGGCTGCGAGTTGAGGGGGTGAACGCTGCTCTATTTTCTTTAATTTTTTACTGGGACTTCTATTGCGTGGGGTGAAAAACGAACGCGTGTTTCATAGGTCATTAACGTCAGGGATCCGTTCTAAGCGGTATTTGCGCAAAGTACAATAATTGTTGCATAGCCCCTTTAAAGTCGCAGTTACACGCTCGCCTCGTACAAAATATGCCCTGCTCGCTGAGGGCATAATGAATGACAATATATTTGGCAGACGCACCTCAAGCTTGTTCGAAGCGTGTTTTTCTTTATACATAAAGTGTGTTTTGAACATGACCGAACACAGTTTTCGCACGACAGATTTGACCGTCTTACTGGGAAGGAACTAATCACAGACTGTTTCTGCAAGCTGTATTTTGTCTGCCCTGCAGAACGTTTTAGATGGCTGCACCATAGCGCTGCTTTTCATACCCCTTAAAGGTAACTAAAAATAAACTTTTTTTATTCAACAGCACTCTAGTTAACTATTCAAGCTGGTGCATTACTCAAAGAAATGGTTCTGGAAGGGTGTAGCTATGCGTGCAGGTGTCTGGAACCCCCGTTTTTAATCCTTTTAGTGCGTACGTATATGTATAAATGCCAGTATTTTACCCTCCCCAGGGCGGCAGGTTGGTGTTCGTCGAGCACGTGGCTCATCCAGAAGGAAGCTGGGGCTTGGTCGTGCAGAGGCTTTTTGACCCGCTGTGGACTTGTTATTGCTGTGGATGTCACGTGACCAGGAAGACTGCACTCGTATTGAAGAATGCCGGTTTTAAACAGGTAGAACTGAATGAAGTGTTCTTGCCGATACCAACGCTCGTCAGTCCCCATTTGTACGGCTTTGCTGTTGCCGACACGAACTGATCGGGGCTGCAAGTACGCTCGGTCAGACAGGTTATCTTGTATTTTTGTTATGTAAATGCTTGACTTCTGCTGATTTAAGTATACTTCGTTTCGCCGTAACTTGGCAAAAGCGAACTCAAGCCAACCAGAGCGACGGAGGCGAAGCACGTGAAAACTCTTACCACAGGTACAGGGGGGGAAGGCAGTTACGGAAGGTGGTAATTTGGAACTCCCCTATTACCTGGACCCTCCCTCGTGTGTCCGAAAGTTGCTTTTGTCATCCTCAAAGATTAAAGATTGAAGATAGGCGCCGAAAAAATAAGGACGAGAAGAGACGTAAACACTGGCGCACTCGCAACTAACATTTATTGAAAAAACGAATCCCTTATATAGCCTTGAAAAAACCCTTTGTCACGACTAGGCACGGTGTAGACCCGTTTCTAGAAAATCAAATTCTTTTGTCGGTAAGCTTATTGACGCGTCACTTGTGCACATCTTGCCCTTTGCTTGGATTTCAAAAACCTCCTGGAGCTCCCTGGATATCTTATCTGGGTATCTGGCCAGAAATGTTGTGTCTTTCAGTCTCTTCAATCATGGACCAACTGGCCCAGATCGCCATCTTAACCTCAAAGATTAGCCCGCCACTTAAAATTCGTAAAAAAGGGGCTTTCCTCCCTCCCCCGCCCGTGGCTCTGACAGAACTGTGAGCCTGGTGAAATAGGGTATAGTCACGTGTCTCCCACCGATGCGCTGATTGGCTCAATGGGACAGTAGCGCGTGGAGGGGGCGTAGCGGGTGTGTGTGTGTTTGCCTGGGTCGGGGGGGGGGGGGACGTGAAATCGGGAACAGCTTGTAATGCCAGCCAAAATGGCGAGAGCCGTGTAGAAAAGGTGCATGCACTATAAGTTCTTGTGTGGATCTCCGTGCTTATTTTCAAGATATACGGCGGGCAAAGGTTTCAAAGTTCTTTGACGCATCGGAGCGGACGGAGAGGCAGACCAACTTAAAGGGGCAGAGTATGAGAACGCACATTGAGTGTTCGGACACGAGGCAGCCAAGCGCGCGCCTTCATTATTGGAGGTCGGGGGAAAACAAAGGCACGTGGGCGCATCTCGAGGGTTCATAAACGCAAGAGTTGCGCAAAGAGCTGACGCACATGGGCGTCATATTAGTCTGGAAAGTGTGCGTATTATTTGTAAAACGCGGAATAAAATTGTATATTTCATTCAATAAGCCCGTCAAACGGAAGCTGAGTGGGGGTGTTTGGTGTCCCTTCTCTCCTACGTGAGATCTTGTTGATAGTAGGGAAATGCAGTAGACCGTTTTTCTCCTCCGCTACGGTATCCGTGAAGAAAACGCCGCAGCTGCGCATGCGCGCCGCCAGCCTTATCTGCATAGTTCAAGGTCTTGTGGCGGATTACGGAGCGCTATTCGGGTGCTTAGCGGGCTGCGGAAACTGTCTACTACAATTTCCCATTGTCATTGTTGTACGGTGCGGCGTTCCAAGGAACGATGTTCCTGGAACGAGTTCCTTTTAGAAGGAACGGAGGAACGCCGCCATTCCATTTTGCATCGGTGGAACTGAAACGAAAACCCGTTACGCTTTCGAAGGAACGGTGTTCTTTTTCTTTTCAAATTTATCTGCAATTTTAACCAAGTGTATTAAAGTTTGAGGCTTTTTATTGGCAACTATTTTAACCTTCGACTTTAAGGAATGGGAAAGTGTCCGAGAGATAATAAAAAAAAGACGTAAATGACAGGAGGACGCTTAAGCTTCGCCCTTAAGAGAGGAATGCGATAGCTACATATATAAACTCCCGCTCGTTCTCGAGCCGTGCCAGCGTGACTGCGAGGCCTGGTCGGTTGCGTGCGAGGCTCGCAACCGAAGGGTCTTTGGAAACAATCCCATCTGCGCCTGAAATTCTTCAAATTTTTTGTTTACTGCAAATGAATTACATTATAAATTTAAAACATTTGAGACATGCGGCGATCTTTTATTTGCATTACGTGTCATGTTTTAACGTCACGTTTCACCTGAGCGCTGTGGGCTGTTTGAAATTTCCGCGCGAGCTCACGTGAATGTGACCGGATTACTTTATGGACCAATCGGGATTTTCGCGGCTTTTCTGGCACGCCACCGATTCCGGCGCGACACGAGCTCCTGAATGCTATCGCTTTAAAAATGGACAAATGTGATCGTGGCGACTCGACCCATCGTTCGATGGGGATATACGACACCCCTTCCAATCTTAAACGCGTTCCTTTGCAACTGCTTGAACCTGTAACGAGAACCTGTAACGAGAACCTGTAACGAGAACCTGTAACGAGAACCCATTCGGAAATAAAGAAGTACCGTATTTACTCGAGTAATAGCCGCACTGTTTATGAAGAAAACCTGAGGGTTCGCTTTTCCGCGGAGCACGCAGATTGCCAATCACCGCGATCGACAGCATGATTCCAGCTGTTTACGGGACGGAGGTAACGTCCTCGTGCGAAGATATCATCTGTGAAGATTGCATTTTACGGAGAATCGTGTTCTCCATCTGGTTATTCGCTATGCTATTTATGCGCAACGCAATGATTGGCTGTATATGTGTTCTGTGGGAAAGTAGGCGGAAGAGTCTTGTTCATAAATAGTGCGGCTATTACTCGAGTAAATACGGTAACGAGAACCGAATATTCGTTCTTGTTTTGGAGCAATGTGTATAACACTGGAGAGTGTAGGGGTACTAAACTTCTTTATTTCTGTGTGTTTTAGTTGTGTCATTATACACTTTCTGTACATCTGTGCAAACTACACCTTGACATTGCTAAGTGCTTTTCGTTCGTTGCAGACATTTAATACAAAGGGTTCTCGGTACTCTTTGTTCTACATTTTTAATAGCCCTCTTTCAAAAGACTACCCTCCGTTGCCAGCTGTGGAATCTCTGCACCATGGCGGACTAAAACCGGAACGTAACGACATACTTTATACGCTTAGTTAGATTAGGAGGCCAAAACACACCCGCAGAAAAAGGTGATGAGCGCAGTGACATTCCACTCTTGACGCTCTTTGATTGGTTCGTCGGCTTAAAGTGTTGGCCGCTCTCGGACAATTCCTACGTCATTGAATGACTTAGCACAGGCCACGATGTCAGTTGTTCAGCCATTGTGGAGTGATTCTCAACTTTTAATATTTTGCACGTGGCTTTCAAAAAAGGGTTTATAACACAAATTTATGTTTCAATAAGTGTGTCCTAGTGCCATTACTGTTTTAATATTTTTCCGTGTAAAAAAATGCAGTGACTACCGCGTCCCTTCGAAAAGTCTTATTGAATTAAATGTACGTTTTGTTTAAAACCTTTAATAAAATTTATTAAGTATTTTATTGTGATGTCTTTATTTGTCCCACCTGATGTCACCCGATCCTGGGAAAGTAGCGCCATTGCCGTCCCTCCCTGCTTGCCGGACACAAACATATGCTGACATACAGGCGACAGAAACCTCGCAAGGCTCATTGGTCTTGAAGATATATTTATTGACATAATTATCAAAATCACAAAAATGTTACATTGTTACCAACCTAACAATCAAGAAGTCACACTCTAAACATCTTAGGTCATGCACATTTGCTGCTGTGTAATGTTGTAATACTTTCCAAAAGTCACTGCATGTATATCCAAAAACGTTTAACAACACAATTTTGGATGTGCACGTACGATATCACTGCAGCCATCCAGAATCCACCAAAGTTTCATTTACCACAGATAGGAAGTTCATCGTTACGAAATATTTTCAAAGCCGTACCGAAGATTCGTACAATAATATTGATCGGGGCAAACGAGCTGTTGCAAAAAGTCGCTGAACATCTACTCTTCCCGACTATAGACCTACCGATAGCTGTTGTTAGTATTCGTATCTTGTTCACTGGTGCTCGCAGCGACAGAATACGTGCGGCTTTTGTCCAAAAGTGTGTGGCGACGCGACACTCTCTGAGGACGTGTTTGGTTGTTTCTACCATAGAGCAGTGGGTACAAGAGCTAGTTCTTGAAAGGCCCCAACGGCTTAGGACTTGTCCTGTATTCAAGACCTTTATTTCTGCCTGCCATTGAAGGTCACTTTCCGGTCCGGGTAACCAAGAAGGGCACGAGTGCCCCCATTTTCGTTGGGCTCTCAAGGACAACGTCGTACCGAGTGCTGCCTGCAGCTCCAAAATACGTGCTGCTGGGAGCGACAAGTCATTCAACACCCGGTAGTCGTCGAACATAACGGAAATATGCGACAACCCCAACGTAGTGTCGGCTAGGAGTTTCTGCTTTTATGACTGTGTTGAAGTTGGTGAATTTTAAAAGGTGACGACTGAGTGTTCCGAGCAAGGAGAGCGCAAGAAGCCCTGCTGGTTGTTCCGTGTTGGTCAAGACGCTGAGCGTTGTACGAAGAGCAAGGTTTTGAGCAATAAGAGTAATGTTGGGAATGCTCCATCCGCCATGGTCCACGGATTGGTGCAGCACAATCCGCTGGACGCGTTCCGCCTTGTTCTCCCAAACAAAGTGAAGAATTACGCCACGAAACAAATCAATTGCGTGGCGTTAGGAGCAAGACGTGTCCAAGATGCCACGGTTTAGCACACAGAACAGTCTTCATTAGATACGCTTCCTCGCGGAACGACAAAGCAAAGTATGCTGCAGACTGCACCCTGTCCTGCATCATGCTTGTCACTAAGTTTCAGTTCCATGACACTATATCATTAACGCCAAAGAATGCACAACAAATCTTCAGCTCCAAGACGCTGACGATTCCCCAGGAGGGACTAACTAGGAAAGAGCCAAAGAGCAGTACCTTTCACTTTTGTAGGTTAGGCTGCGCACCGGATATGGATGAGTACTGCTGAAACACGCGAAGTATACACTTCTAAAATTGAGTATTCGTCACGAGGAAAAAATATTTACGTCGCCTGCATAAGAGGACACGCCGAGAGGGCAGCTCCCTGTAATAGTGTTATAGGGAGGCCCCGGAGGCTTGGGATATTTAGTGCCGCGCGGAGGAATGGGTCAATAGTGATTGTGTATATAGCAAAGGTGACAGGGGGCATACCTTACCGACACCTCGTAGGATATGAAAGGCCGGGCCGGGATATGAAAGGCCGCTCCAGTAGCTGCACAAAATTGAGGGAAAACCGTACGCATAATGAATGACAAATACTGGTGGTCGACTTGATAAAAGGTTTTGTGTTGGTCCAAAGACAGTACACAAACAGGAGCCTGGCGGGATCGAGTGTAGAGAATGAGGTCGCGAATACTTTACAGTGACGAGTATATGCTTCGTTCCGGCACGCAGCACATATGCGATGGATGGGTGACTTTGTCAAGGATTGAACGTACTCGTTTGGAAACAGTGACATTACTGGTTGGTGGTCATTTGTTCGGAGTAATATTGGTCTCCATGTGGCTGGCTTCATGGGGTCAGAATGAGCTCTAGGCACCACAACGATAAAGCTTTCACAAAAAAAAAGGTTTTCAATCGGGTGTCCAAAACAGATTGTGAACAAGCCTTAAAGGGAACCTTGCAGTTCCGCCCAGAAGGTTTTGTAAAAACCAGATGGTAAGCGGGAGCACTTGCAGAAAGGCTTGCTGGTCTTCTGTTAGGTGAGGTAAAGCTTCGAGTCAGGGAGAGCTTGTAACTCGGCTTAGAGTCTCAGTTCAGCCATGGTACATTTTCCGGAAATAGTTCGTAAATCTTGGGGTTTACTGTGGTTAGTCGAACGGCGTTTCATCGAAACACGTTTTAGAGAACGGGCACGTTTTATTGAAGCTCCGTTTAGAGAAAGCGGAGCCTCAGTTTTGAGCAACGCAGTTTATTGATAATGGGATGCTGTTTAAAAGAGGCTTTCCTACTTCATGCGTGTATCACTGGGACGCGTGTTAAAGCACCCGCCCCCCTGCGTTTACGCCGCTTCGTGGCGGTAGTCAGGGGCGGCGCATTACAAAAATGTCTACTCACCTGGCCCATTCTATACGCCGCGCGGCGGCCGATTTCGGTTAAAGGAGGCACATCGCCATTTTTCTCTATACTGGGTTTCTTTATGATAGGATTCGATAAACTGGGTTCGGTAAAACGGCGTTCGCTAAAACGAGCTTCTCTAAACGCGCAGGACTCTGAATCTTGGAATATTAAAATCGCACGTGGTCGCTTGAGGTTGCCCTAAACTTGACGGCCGCTCCGCGAACGGAGGCAGCTAAGGGCGCCAGGGCCTTTTTGTCGACTGGGTAAGGAAGCGTTCCACTGGAACATGCAGGAATGACGACTGGAAAATCGCTTGGTGCTGCACCCGAAATATGTCTATATCTGATTGCACAAACGGTGAAATAGTAGGCGCCCTTGTAAGGATTCGGATTTTCCCGGCAATCATGTTCACGTTATTCGTATTTTACATTTTCCCAGTTGTTGATTGCCGCAGGCAGATGGAGTGGAACCTAAAGATTGTATTTTCGAACTTCCGCAACGTTTGAGTGATTGCACAAAAGACCTGACAACAACCGCCAACTGCCGTTCTGCTTTAAGTCAGGGTCGAACAGGGTTTATATGTCATACAGAATACAGTCTGCATGCTGATTCGAACGCGAGTGACCACAAGATCCGTGCTTCAAATGCCGCATTGGAATGAATTCAAAAAGAAACTTGGCAGGCGCACATTTGAACCACAAATATTGCGGTGACTCGTGTTTGCAGACTGTCCTTTCTATGCTGCATGAGCAGTGTGACCCCGGCTTTACGCTCGTTACAGGTATATCGATAGTCGTCACGACTGCAAAATGACGCGAGTAAGGAAGGTATATACATTCGGTCGAGACGTGCACCTGACTTGCCTCTTTGTCACGTGTAGGAATAAAGCGATTCGTGAAGTATAGACCTTTGCAAAAATCTCCTCCTGCTCGCTGCCATATTTTACCCGTGTCAGACGGTGTTCTGAAGATTCTTTTCACTAAGCTCCTTTATAAAATTGTCCAATCTGCTCGCGATGTTCAGTGCGCACGTGCCCCACGGCGTGCGCTGGTTCGCCGATTTTATAAAGGAGCTTAGTGAAAATGATCTTTTCTGAGCTTGCACTGCTGCTCTGTTGTGCGGTATATCAGACGCTGCGCATTGGCCCACAGCTCAGTGACTCAGCATTTTTCGCCCGGATAATAAGCGATGGAAAGGTCTATAGTCCAAGAGTCAACGAGACCAAATAGCTGCGCCAATGCGTTGAAGGTTTCCCGTGAAACGTTCCGGACGAGGAGTGTGGCCGAGACTTCCAGAGTCGCTATGAGAGTCTTGCACAGAATTAAAATCTCCCCCACGAACAACGTGTGTGCACTCTAAAAGATACCCTTCCAAACTATACTAAGCTACAGATCAAGACGCTAAGGCGAGGGAAAGGAAGGTTCGAGAGGAGGAAACAGACGGAACACTGGAGAGGGGGAAACCTCCTCCTCTCTCCAGCGTTCCGCCTGCTTCCTGCTCCCCGGCCTTCCTTTTTTTCGCCCTACTTTCTTGAGTTGCAACGGACTATAGGTGAGGAGATCGAACTATAGGGGGCGCTGTGTCATTATCATCATCATCACCACAAACAATCGCTGTGTGGCAAACAACGGACGCCGCATCGTTTCCGCGCTCGCTGCATATTTGTTTTGTAGCGCGAGCTACAGTGGCCGAGGTTGAGCAGTTTCGCGTGGCTCCCAAAGAGCCGTGCTGCGCATGCGCGAGGAGCAGTGACGTCACACGGCGCACAGCTGGCGCACCGGAGCCACCGCCGCTACGCGCTCCGCCGCCGCCGCGCGCGCCTCGCCGGTCTGCGCATTCCAGAGGAGTGACATCATAGCCGCGGCAGACGCACTTGCGCCGCCGCGTGCCCAGCTGTGCTTCTCCGTTGCGCAGTAGCCAAGTCTGACGCTGCACCGGAGCCGCTTGATAGCGCCTCTCATTTTGTGCGCATTAGCCCACGCTACGTATAGCCTGGCATAGCCGTGCTAAGCCACCGCAATGTTTTAGCGACATGGTGCGCACTTGATGCGTACCGCAGTGCTCGAAGCATGCTTTTGAATCGGCTATATGCAACACGAAGGACTGCAGAATGTACAGAGCGCGACACTGTTAGCGCGAACAAGCGATTGCCGGTTTTTCCAATTTTTCTCTTCGAAACCAAAGGATGTCATCCAAGTTATTATTTCTACGGAAAAAGCTCAGTTAGTTTTATAACGTAAGCGATAAAATTTCGTGTTCGCTTATACTATTTAGAAGTAAAATGCGAAAATGCGCCGACGTCGTGTTCGCGCTAACAGTGTCGCGATGTGTACGTACGTGACGATGCGGACACTGTCCGCCGTCGGTTCTGGTGCAACGCTGCATTCGATGACATGATCGCAGTTGAGCACATCCTGTCGTTCAACGAGACGCCACTTGCTTTCGCTGATGTCATCCATGATTGTCGCAAGAGACAGGGTAATTGAAAATTGAAGTGCGTCTTTTGTGAATCATTCTGAAAAACCCGGGAGTCGCGCCGGCCACGCACAATCCAGCGCGCGCGGCCGACACGACGCGGCTGGCCCGGCTCGTTCACGCGTGACCACACATGCGCTTGGTTTGGCTTCCAAGAGGACTTCGGTGACCCTGAATGCCAGAGGAGACTAGATTACTTCTATCTAAATGCCTTTAGGAGAAAAGAATCCTGTTACATACTTTTCACGAGCCTTGCGTCGTCGTTTTTCATGGCAGTGAATGCACTAATGACTTTGGTCGGAAGGTTTGTTGGCCACACGGCGTTAGTTTTCGAGGAGGCCGCTAAGGAGCGCCACTCCTCGATCTCCTCCAATGAGGTTATATTACAACCGAGTAAGACCGAGAGAGACCAGACCGGTTTTTAAGCCTTTTGCGACTTCTTAGGACCGGATGCGCTGCAGCGGAGATGGTTCTAAGAGAGCGCAAGAGGCTTAAAAAACGGTCTGGTCTCTCTCGGTCTTACTCGGTCGCAAGAGTGTGAACGGGCCTTTAGAGCGCAGCTCTTGAGGAGGAGGCCGGGTGTGGAGAGTATGTCCCTGTGATTTCATGATGGTGACGTCACTGGTGACCCTCGGGACGTCACACGTGACCCTCGTGACATCACTGGTGACCTTCGTGACGTCACTGGTGACCATTTTGACGTCATTCGTGGCCCTCGTGATGTCACTGGTGACCCTTGTGACGTCACTGGTCACCCTCGTGACGTCACTTGTGGCGTCACTGGCGACTTTCGTGACGTCACTGGTAACCCTCTTGACGTCACGTGTGGTCCTCGTGACGTCACACATGACGTCACGTGTGACGTCACGCGGTTACGCCGACACCGCTCAACCCTGAGCTGCGCCTTAGAGCTGCACACTAAAAGCGGCAACTACGTTAATTGAAGAAGAAAAAAGTTGTACAGCCAAGTGACTTCCGTCAACTCTCTTCTCCTCTACATGTATTCTTCCTCCCCACTCTAGTTTTGGTTTCGAGCAGTTGCGTTTTTTGACTTAATTAAAATATAAGTGACGCTGCAGAAAAAATTTGATTGGGTAGTCTTTTAACACAATAATGAATCGCCTGGCAATAAATAAAAAATAAATAATTTTGAAGGATGTCAGTGTATCTTTAAGGCTGAGGTTCGTGCCACTAAAAAAGCTAAGCTTCAGAGTAACGACACTTGCCCATATTGTGGCTTAAAATTATGGTCGCCAGTTATCTGGAGCTTTATTTGAAACCACGTGAGGGTGTGTTCAGATAAGAACGGTCATGGTGGTGTCATGTCTATTTTTTGTTTTCAATTACATTTTTATATGAGGTAGTGAAACCTGTCCGCACAACGGGACAGACCTTACTTTTGCAAGATACGTCATAGTATTCGTGAGAAAAATCGCATTCGAGAGGAGGTTGAAAAAACGATTTTCTCAACAGCGCGATGACGCAAATTTAAAGGCCGGAGGAATGAAGAATTAGACACTCCCTCAACCCGCTAGCTCCTCAGTATCGCAATCTGGTTAGTAGTAATTCAGGATTTTAGGAGTTCAGCTTTCAATTTTCTAGTAATTGTTTTTCTTCTGAGTATTGGCTAGGTATATTTGCATTTTTCCACCCGCGCACCGGCTGGGTAAAGTGCTAAGACTATTTATTGCCACGTTTCGGTACTTGTGAACCCCATTATATTATTTCTTTCTATTTAAATCGTCGTTTTGATTAAACTCCCGTTGTTTAAAACCTTTTATTACGTCCTCTTTATTGGCAAAACCTCACCTCGGTGTAGACCGGTCGTCTGGTCAAGAGATCTTTCTTTCTTTTCTGTTTATAGTGAACCACGCACCTGTGCGCGTGTGACGGCTTATGGCATTCGGTGGCAGCGCTGGCTGATTCTCACCAAGAGCGTTCTGATTGCAAATAAACATCTGCAGGTTTTTGCAATTCAATGACCCTCTCGGAACTTTATAAAAATGTTTCCCCAGATCGATAACTCTTGCCCCCCTCGACTCAGTCACAGATCATGACTTTTCTGTTCACGGATGAGGCGTCGCAAGAGATCCTGTTGGAGCGACTTGAGTAGCGCCCGAGCGCACTCTTGGCTGTTGCCTCCGACACTGAACCGCTTACGCTACCTAAATCCCTTCTAACTCAACCTTGATTTCCACTCATTCGCCATTGTTTTTCGAGATATACACTGTTTTCGTACCGCTCTAGCCACGCCCACCATCGGTTGGGGCAGACGTTTCCACAATGTCGCTCGTTTAAGCGATGCCTAGAGAAAGGAATCAAACTGTTTTGTCAGCAAGCTTTCGAGCGGTGCCTAGAAATACGAATCAAATTTTGTTTTTGTCAGCCAGGTACTAATATTAAAGTACTAACTTCAAATGGTAGCACAATGCACATCTAACCAGTCAAGTATAACACATTAATAAAGATCGTACGCGCCGCAACGTTGTTTTCATTGGCAATATCAGCCACACCAGAAATGAAGCCAAGTTCACGTGCTATTTTTATAGTGCTTCATGATGCGTGGGCATTCATATGACCAAGTACGGATACTATGGCATGCGTCGCTCGTGTACCACTAGTCGTTAAGACAGAAACGCCCCAGCGATAATTGATGCGACCACGACCTGGTTACACATTTATTTTTTGTTTTAAAACAAAATAATGCAACATGTTTTTGCAGATTTGTAATTACCGGTCACCAAGGGCCCACGGGGTAAAACTTGAAGAAAATTGAGAGTGAGTATTTTTTTTAATTGCCGCACAAAAATCGCAAAAGTTTTACCTTTCCGATTTTGACGCAATTTCCTGCAGCAATGCAGAAAACATTTTCAACAGTATAACTCTACTTAATTTGTTGAAAGTTCACAAAGCATAAAACATTCGACACAAAAAGTTTCAGCTTTAAAATATAAATTTAAAGCGACTTAAAAATTCGCCAAATTATGCCTCATTATGTAAGGTTTGCTCCAGAAGCCAAGTTTGGTATTTTATTTTGCGTGAAATATATGCTCATATAAGTTAACTTTAACTAATTGTGACAGAAAAGTATGCTTGCATTAAACTTAAAAAATTAGACGGTGTAGAAAGCTATATTCCTTATTCCTCCGGCCTTCAAATTTGCGTCATCGCGCAGTTGGGAAAATTCTTTTTTTAACCTCCTCTCGATCGCGATTTTCCTGACGAATACTATGAAGTATCTTGCAAAAGTAAGGTATGTCTCGTTGTGTGGACAGGTTTCGCTTTCTCATATAAAAATTTAATTGAAAACAAAAAATAGGCATGACACCACCATGACCGTCCTTATCTGAACACACCCAGGAAACGCATTTCCGTCCTCCCCAAATGTTTAAACAGTTCGCGACAGAGCAAAGCAATATTACACGAGCTTCCGAACACCGAATCTAATGCTGAGGAAGTCTCACTTTTGAATCATGGCGATCGGCAGTTGCGTCTGCTCTGCACAAGCACCAAAATGGTTAGGCTTACAACAATGTCGGGGAACAGAGTGCCGATACTCTCAGCGCAGCTCATTTCATGGCTCTAGCTGAGGTCACACGGCCCCTTCGCGAGGGATTTAAATTATTAGTAACAGCGGCAGCGTGAACTAGTCGATCGCTCGACAAAAGTGTGAGGTATCACACACTCATAATAAAATGACAACTACGCTGCATAAGTGCTGCAACGGTTAAACATATAACAAGCTATCTATTGACAGCAGCAGGCCAGCGATATATTAGATTTTTAGTAGACCACACGGTAAGAATTACCGTGCACGTGCGCATTTTATGCTTGAAAGTGACGGCTTGAGCTCCCTCTAGCAACGCAAAAGTATAGTGTATGGCCGAATAAAAATCTTTATTATGGTCAAGTGGCCCCCGCCAAGGTAACCGCATATTATAGAATATCAGGTATTTTTGGTATATAGAAAAAAAAACCAGCATCCATAGTGATAAAAGGAATAGAACGTGGCGGGCGGTTTGCAACCTCGAGAACGCGTTCAAAATGAAAACACCATCTGAAGCCGTAGTTAATAAATACTCCATAAACGTGCAGCCACAGCCTCGAGAGGAGTGTCAAAAGTGACTTTGGCACACGCTACACCACTCTGCACGACAAATGCAACACGGCCAAATGAATGAGAAAGTGAGCGGTCTTTGCGGACAAGATGACAGGCCTTCAAAACTTACGTACGAGTGGACGTCAAATGAATCTCCTATAATGATTATGCTATTGCACGCAGCTCACTAAGAACAAAGGGAATATCATCAATATTGTGTAGGAATCTCTGACAGTTCCAATGCATGAAGCTAAGATGAACCATAACAAAACGTAGTTAAAAATGCATTCAGAAAGAGGCTGTTCACACTACGTAGATGCACGCTAAGTCCCATGCGTTGGGCAGTGACACGTGGTGTTTTTTTATTTTCTTTTGATCTCCTTTATCAGGAGATCTTGTGGCCCCTTTGGCAGGTGGAGCTGGTTGTGTCGAATCGACATATACCTCCATGGTTTCCTCCTCATGTTGTGAGGATGAAGGTGGAGGCCCCGCTATGCCTTGTGAGTGAGTGGCGTCCAGCCCCACTCGAGGCTTTGGACCAAGACGATGGGGCACCGTCTTGGTATGTGGGAGTTTCGGAAAGGCCACCGGGGTCTGAGAAACCACAAAGTCCTTGCTGTTGGTTGGGGGGCCTGTGAAGCACTCAAAGTCTCGAGGACAGTACTGAGTGCACACCGATGCCTTGAGTGGCGGCGCTGCACCCCTGGCATCCGCCTTGGCATATGGGACTCCTCGTAGTAAGGAAAATAGTTTCCTTTCCTCAGGGTATGCACGATTTTTTTATCTTTAATGTTAAGATCTTATTTTATTTTTAAACTTTAAACAGGTTCGACAGTAGGTGGGATGGGCACCAGAGCAGTTTACACTCTTGAGAAGGTACCATCGCATGTGTCGGCTGGATGTCCTGTACCTCCACACTTTGCACACGTCGTTTTTTCGCGAGAGGTGACCGAGCTGTGTCCAAATCTTTGGCAGTTGAAGTATCGTCTCGGGTTAGGTACATAAGGGCGCACCTTAGAGTGAAGATAACCTGCTTTGATGCTCTTGGGCAGTTTGGTGGAAGCAAAAGGGAGGACTAGATACTTCGAGGGTCTCTCCTGTCCGTCCTTCCGTATGGAGATTAGTCGCAAGGCGACCACTCCCTTCGCGGAAAATCCCTCCAAAATGTCGTCCTCGCTAGATTCTAGTAGGTCATCTTCTGAGATGGCTCCCTGACAACTGTTCAAGGTGCGACGTGGGGTGTCGGATACTTCGTAATCAGGTATCTTATTTAGATCTAAGAGAACCACACTCTGTGCTCCGTTTTCTACTTGGACAAGCAGGTCACCGGATGCTAGTTTCTTCGCCTTAAAGTTTTGACAAATTAGGTTTTCTACAATATTGGTCATAAGAAGGGTGAAAGCTTGGCAAGCGGTTTTCCATTTTGTTCTGAGTGCATTACCACAAAGCTGCTGAAGATATTTTGCGCTGCAGCTGACGTACCTTTGGTAAATACTTTGTTCCGGACCCTTTTCAAGGGTCCGACAGGGGGATATGTTTTGTTTTGAACCCATATGAAGGGCAGACATTTCGCCATGCGTAGCGCACCACCCACCACGGGGTCTAACAAGGGGATAGGTGACATTTATCATAACAGGTCTGACTTGTCTGAGTATGTTACTCTACCAGTGCTACCAGGAAGCTATAACCAATTGCGGATCAAGAGAGTTCTGTCGCCACCCGATCTTATCCCTTGCCTCCAAAGAAGTGAAAGAGGGAAGAACGGTGGAGAGAGATAAAAGGCAAAGGTAGGAGAGGAGAAGAAAGGCGACTGACAAAATCATCCTGGTCGGGCCGAGCCAGGACACCCGTCTACGAATACGAAAAGTGGAGGCCGAAGTGGTGTATACCTCAACCGGGAGGGCCCCAAAGGGTGAAAACCTACCCGGGCTCGGCTCAACCACCAGGATGCCCTTTTCCCCGGACACGTAAAAGCCACGCATTGTCAGACTCGGGGCTCGGGGTCCGTGGTGACGCCACTCACCAAACACCTACTAACGCAGGTTCCCCCAGCGGGGCACAGCGGGAGGATGTTACTTGTATCCTTTTGTGAGTTCGGTCCAGAGTTGATATTGCATTGGATGCTATGTGATTTGCCTACCAACCAGTCGCCTCCAGGCAGCTGCCGTGCGCTGGCTTATTACCCGCTTGGAGACTGTAGTCACGTGACCGTTACCGGACACACGATTGTCCAAAAATACGCATAGCGTCTACTCTGCTGTCAATACCGAATGAACAGGACAGCTGCACTGAGGCTTGTCACTAGACTTTCAAAGGACTTCCAAAATTTAACCAAAAACGGGAAGTATGAAGATCCTACGTTTTACGCCATGTAACCTACATTCTAAATTGAAATGCAGAATTTACCAACACTCAAGCTAACCGAAGGCAACGCCCGAGCACCGGAAGGCTGCTCGAGCCACGGGGGTCCTTGCTAGTGGCTAGGCTTAGGTCAGTATGACAAGCAATACCGGCAGGCGGTGTTAGCAGTGAACCCACTCACATTTCTGCGCACATTTTCCAATGAATATTTATTTTTAACAAGAAATTTAGAATGATTGATACACTGTTAGATTCGCGTTTCTTAACTTCAGTATTTGGAATCTTTGCATCTTTGTGGCATTTATGTTTACATGGTTTAAAAAATGGAGCAGTTTTTGTTACATGTACACCACGCTCACTAAACAAAAATGTTCTTACAGTGCTGCGAAATTTTCGGCGCAGTTTAATTCTGGACATATTTGTTTTTATTGTTGACATTGCAGGACGCTGCTTTTTCGTTGAGAATATTTTGCCTTGCGAACGCCTGAGAAGCCGTTGCAGTGTGTAGTTGTAAACCCGAGACTGGGGACAGGAACAAGGGGCGAAAACAGAGAAGGACACGGACAAAGTCTCAAACGTAGCTACAAAGTTATTTCACAGAACAAACATATAAGTCGCTCCCCTCTTTCTTTCTCGCTTTTCCCAAATCGCCTGTCTTCATTTTTCCACGCCCCTGTACATTACAGTCAATGCTGAGCTCACACGGCGCTAACACAAGACTGGACACAAAACCACATGTCAACACAAATACCGCGACACACCAAGGTCACCCCGGGTCTCCCAAAGCAGTGAGCCACAAAAATCTTCTGGCCTCCGTACTTAGGTGCACAGACGCCTAACTAATTTACTGGGCAGACGTCTGCCGACGCCTGATAATGCACCCGGCAGACGTCTGCCAAGTGCATTAGTCAGGCGTTCGTTCACCTATACCCCGTGTCAATAATTGCGTGCAGTACAGGCGAAGGGAACACCAGGGGAGGGGAGAAAGGTAAACAACTGGAGAGGCTGGGGAGTAGGAGAGAAATTTCCTTTTAGGTAGCAATTTGGGCCAGTTGGTTCATAATCACCTATCAGTCAGGCTGCATGCTGGCTACCGACGAGAAACCTTCGCGGCTTCCAGAAAAAGCAACTACTGTACTTCTTCACATAATCGACCAGACATTTATATCCTGAAATAACTCTAAAACCACTGAGTTGACGCAGAAAAAAATATGAGGATTTGAATTTTGATTTAAGCCATTGCGATCATTTTCCTCAGAACACCTTTTTCACAAAAATAATTTCCCCGTAAAACGTTTATAATAAATACGCGTTTATTATTATATGTTTGTAATTAGACGCCGTCCAAGTAAATTTATTTGGGTTTTAATAAAAAAAAAAAAACCATTAGGAAAATAAACATTATAGCACGCTGGATACGAGCAAAATGCGGTGCTCTTCTGCGCTAGTCGGACAGGTGAGCTTTGTATCTATCTTCAACTTCTTTCGTTAATTACGTGGCATCTCACGCAATCATATCATAATGCGAAGGATACAAACAAAAAATTTGTATGCGTGCGCGCACACCTACACAGACCGACAAATGGTGTAACTGAGAGAGACCGGCACATGCAGATCTAATTGCACATGAAAGTTAGATCTTACATCAGTCAATATATATATATATATACGTTTTGTCTTACACAAGTTTGCCTGCATTTTCATGAAACTATACCAACACGTTGCGCAATTTAAAACTAAAGAAAAACGTCACTCTCATTAAACAATTTGTGAACTGTGGTCGAGTTCAGAGGCCATAATTTTACGTCGTTGATTTCATATATATATATATATATATATATATATATATATATATATAGATATTCAGGGTGTTTTTTTTAAGCTTAACAGATTTGTTTAAAAAAAGCCGTAAAAGTTCCACTTATGCAGCTTGTGGAGGTGAGTTATACGGCCAGGGGGACATATTATAGGGGGCTAATCATAATGATCAGTCGGCTAATTAATTAAAATTCGTTAATTAACTTTTTAATTAATGAAAATAGACATATGGTTCAAATTAGAAACTTGCTCAGCGTCATCGAAAACCCCTAAATAAGTCATTTTCAGAAAGACTTTGAGCGCGTGAGAAGCGTAGTAGTGCACTAAAGTTACTACTCGTGAAGCAGGTACAAGGCTGGGGCTAGATAAGAGACGGAAAAATCGCGCGGGCGCCTTATCGCAACCTCTAGCTTTGTACCTGCTCCACGAGCGGTAACTTCAGTTCACTACTACGCTTCTTTCTGTCTTTCTGAAAATGACCGAGTTAGGGGTTTTCGACGACGCTGAGCAAATTTCTAATTGGAACCATATGTCTATTTTCAATAATTAAAACGTTAATTAACGAATTTTAAGTAATTAGCCAACTGATCGTTACGATTAGCCCCCTATAATCTGTCCTCCTGGCCGTATAACTCACCTCCACAAGCGGCATAAGTGTAACTTTCACGTTTTGTTTTAAACAAATCTGTTAAGCTTAAAAAAAAAAAACACCCTGTATATATACCGGGTGTTTTTGCGAAGACTTTAAAAACTCCTAAAAATTGGGGCGTTTGAAAGAAAGAGAAGCTGTCTTCGGCAACAAACTACCAGCCACAGCGGACATCGGGAATTGCCAAAAACATACTAATTAGCCAGCTAATTAATTAGAATTTGTTAATTACTGTTTAATTAGTGGAAATAGACATATGATTCCAATTAGAAAGTTGCTGAGCGTTATTGAAAACCACTATATCAGTCATTTTCAGAAAGACTGAGCGCGTGAGAAGAGTAGTAGCGCACTAAAGTTACCACTCGTGGAGCAGGTACAAGGCAAATCGCGCGGGCGCCTTACCGCAACCGCTAGCCTTGTACCTGCTCCACGAGTGATAACTTTAGCGCGCTACTACTCTTCTCAAGCGCTCAAAGTCTTTCTGAAAATGACGGTTTAATTTAAATTCAGGCAACGATGGCTGTCGTATTTTTTATTTTGCTTCAAATTTTTATATTTTGTGGCGCATGTTCCAAGAAGAACAATACCTTTTATTTTAATGTTCTGACATGTTCAATTTCTGAGAAAAAAAGTCTCAAAACAGCGGGAAAGAACGACTAGGTTTTGGCAAATGTCGTGTGTAGCGTTTTTGAATGACTCTCAATCTCAAATTGTATTCAAAAGAAAGCGTGTGTATTTTTTAGTGTGATATATACGCAAGTAGGTAGAACGACATTATAACTACGATTTATTATATACGTCGCTCCAATTGTTTTAAAAATCCCCAAACATGCCTCCGCGAGCAACTGTGACCTAAATTGCGGATTTGTTTTTGAGTCGACTATATTTAGTATCGTTTTCAAAAATAATACCACGTGTAGAACCTTTCATTGCCTTCTAAATTAAGCAAATTGTTGTGCCTTTATCATGTACGAGTACTGAGAAATAAGTTATGAAACAAAGAAGGTTTTCACTTTTCATTCAAATTCAGCACACTCTATAAAAAAATTTAAATTGTTTCTTTTTCTCGCGTCGCGTTCTCTTCACACCCCTCTTTTACCCAGAATACATTCCGTTAGAGGTATATGTACTTGTTTTGAGTTTTAAGCCTCTGAATATCCTAAAAAAGAGCAAATGCCGAGGTGAGTTTTGACGATTGCCGTGTGTGGCGTTTTTGAACCACTCTCAATCTCAAAGTATTCAAAAGAGAGCTTCTATATTTTTTATTGTAATCTATATGCAAGTCGGTAAAATGACATTCCATCTAATATTAATTATTCGCCGTTCCAATTTTTGTAAAAATCCCCAAACCTGCCTCCGCGAACAACAGTAACCTACACTGCGGACTTTTGTTTTTTGAGTCGACTATGTTAAGTATCGCTTTTAAAATATCACCGCGTGTAGAAACTTTCCTTGCCTTCCAAATTAAGCGAAGTTTGTGCTTTATCATTTACGAATTCTGAGAAACAAAATTATGAAACAGAAAGCAGAGATCTAAAATTCCATTTTAGATCTCTGCTTTCTTTCGACGTGCTTTCGCGAGTACGAGGTGTCTGTTGTAGACGGGATTTCAGATCATAAGCTGGTGAGTGTGACGGTAACACAAAATAGCCCCCCTCAAGAACAGAAAAAGAATACGGCACTCGTTTACAACTTTGAAAAAACTGATGACACAACTGTCTTAGATTATTTGGAATATTCTCTCGATTCTTTTCGCCAGGACGCTAACGGTGAAAGCCTCTGGAATCACTTTAAGCCTGGAAGCAGTAAACTACTGTCTAACAGCGTATGTTCCTCAGAGAATAAAAAAGATTAACAAGACAAATCCTTGGGTCACACGTGAGATCATCCACTTAAAGCGCAGATTAAAACGTAAGAGATTGTGTAAGCACCGGAACTTATCAGCAATTAGTTCTTTAAGCCATGATGTGAAAAAGAAACTCAAAGATTCCAAAACTAGCTTCTTTGCAAATACGATGAATGCGATTTTAAAAACGTCGCCTCATAAGTTTTGGCAACATCTGTCCCCTAAGCAGAAAGTTATAAAAGAAGTTTATGTGGACGGTGCTATATGCGATAATCCGCTTACCGTTGCAAATGAATTCAATAACTACTTTCACTCGGTTTTTTCAGCGGGCACATCTGTAAATGACCTGACTGACAACGAACCCAGCCTGCAAACACAGCCTATTCAAATTACTTACGAGGGAGTGAGGGCCTTACTACTAAATATTGACCTAAACAAATCACCGGGACCAGATAAAATCCCAATTGAATTCCTGAGGCGTTACTGCGAACCGATTTCACGTCTTTTTGACCATTATCTTTCAACAGTCGCTAGATACATGTCGCTTACCAAATGATTGGTTAATTGCCAAAGTTGTACCCATTCACAAATCGGGCAACCATCTTGAAGTTAAAAACTACCGGCCAATATCGTTGACACCAACAACATGCAAAATGCTCGAACACATCATTTCTAAACATCTCGTTGATTTTCTAGAAGACAGAAACCCTTTTTATGATAAATAAACAACACGGTTTTCGCAGGAAGCTATAGACTATCACCCAGTTGTTTGAATCAACTCATCAGTTTGGAAAAGCGCTAAATGTCCGTGGCCAAGTAGATGTTGTATCTATCGACTTATCTAAAGCATTTGAGAGTCACGCATACAAAGTTACTTGAAAAGTTATTGCTTCTTGGTGTTGATAAGAACTTGGTTCTCTGGATCAAATCATACTTATCTGATAGGACACAGTACGTTAAAATTGACGGTCATGCGTCATCTGTTTTACCGGTCACGTCTGGCGTACCCCAAGGGTCTGTTTTGGGGCCAGTTTTGCTTTTAGTCTATGTTAACGATATCACTCAAGATATCGACCCAGCTGTAGAAGTACGTTTGTTTGCTGATGATTGTTTGGTTTACATCCCTGTAGTAACTGTAGATGATCAAGAATTATTGAAGGACTCCTTGACAACTATATTTCACTGGTGTAAAAAATGGGATATGCGAATTAATTTTGATAAAACTACTGTCTTAAGCATAACCAAAAAGAAGTCTCCGTTGATGTTTTTGTATGAAATAGATGGTGTAGTCTTGCAACGTTCTAACACTATTAAGTATCTTGGTATTACTATCTCGGGTGATCTCAGCTGGAATACGCACGTTAAAAATGTATGTAATTCAGCATATAGGAAACTTTGTTTTATGAGGCGATCTCTAAGAGGGACGAACTCCGATATCCGGACCAACGTTTATAAAACTCTAGTGCACCCGACATTGGAATATGCATCGATAATATGGGACCCCCACGCACAAACTCAAATAGATAAAGTGGAGCGCATTCAAAGGCTAGCCGCAAGGTTTATCTTTTCTAAATACGATAGACACCGAGTCTGTTTCGGCATTGTTGAGGGAAGCCCAATTATCCTCCTTAGCGGCAAGACGAAGAATTGCGCGGCTGAAGTTTTTTTATTTGTGGTATTTTAAGTGTCTCCATATTGACACGCAAACTTATATCCGATCTCCTGGAAGACGGTCTCGATGACTAAACAATGAATTGTCAGTTGACCCATTTATGCCCAATATTGACATTTTTAAATATTCGTTTCTTGTCAAAACAATAGAAGAATGGAACAGATTACCCCCAAGTGTTTTTTCGGACGTCACTTCTGTTGAAGAATTTGAAGAAAAGTTGATGAACTGGTTTGCTGACGAGTAGTTGCACCTGTGAGAATGATTGTTCTATGTATAATTTCTTGTGTCACCTGTATTTTGTTTGATGTATTACTGTATCCACTCCTGCTATAACCCGCAAGGGTTGGCAGTATTTGAAATAAATAAATAAAAAAAAATAGAAGGTTTTCACTTTTCGTTTAATTTCAGCACGCAGTATAAAAACAAAAATCTTTTTTTTTTTTTTCGCGTCGCGTTCTTTTCACACATCTCTTTTACCAGAATACATTCCGTTAGAGGTATATGCACTGGTTTTGAGTTTTAAGCCTCTAAATTTGCTAAAAAATGATTCTGCTTTGTCATCAACATAAATTTCGTATTAAAAATATAAAATTTCGCATTTAAAGATCTAGGTTTCCAATAGGAAGTGCATTTTACTCTAATGTTTTACAATATTATACTTTGATATTTCTAACGAAGTATAGATTATGTAGCGCATAGGGCTTAGGCTTGAGGCCTCTCCAATCATGGCACCGGCAGAAATTGTCTGAAAACCCGCTTTCGGTAGTTGCAATTTTATAGTGTTTAGACGTTTGCAAATGCAAACTTGTTATTATACGCCTAACGACATCAATGTCTCTTATATGATTATTTATTAAACGTCCCTTAGATTATTATAGACCGGCAAGCGGCCCTGACGTCACGCAGCTGCGGTGGCGCTGTCGACGGCACTGCGCAGGCGCATACGCTTCACTTCGCGCGCATTCGGTTTCTGCGCACGCGCAGTGCCCACACCATGGTGTGGGCAAAAAGGGCTTGTTTGTAAACAGCGTGTCGGTCTATAAGAAAGAATAAAATACACAGCTATAACCCATAAACCTACCATCAGCATTTGCTCTCTTTTTTTAGCATACTTGGAGGCTTAAACTCAAAACCAGTGCAAATACCTCTAACGGAATGTATGTTCGCTAAAAGAAACGTGTAAAAATAAAGGCGACGCGAGAAGAATTAAAAACAAATATAAAATTTCTTTTTTTTTATGCAGGGTGCTGAAATTGAACAAGAAGTGAAAACCTTCTCTGTTTCATAATTTATTTATCAGTACTCGTACGTAATTAAGACACAAACTTTGCATAATGTGGAAGGCAATGAAAGGTTCTACACGTAGTATTATATTAATAACAAAACTAAACATAGTCGACTAAAAAAATCCGCAGTTTAGGTGACAGTTGTTCGCGGAGGCATGTTTGCGGATTTTTACAAAAATTGGATCGCCGAATAATAAATAGTAGTTGGAATGCCGTTTTAACGACTGACATATATATCACAATAGAAATATACAAGCTCTCTTTTGAATACTTTGAGATTGAGAGTGATTCAAAAACACCACACACAACAATCGTCAATTTAACCATAAACCCACCGTTGGCACTTGCTCCTTTTAGCATATTTAGGGGCTTAAAACTTAAAACCATTGCATATACCTCTAACGTAATGTATTCTGACTAAAAAAAGTGCAAAAAAACGCCTTGCAAAAAAAAAGCTTTTTTTTTTTTGTATACAGCGTGTTGAAATTGAACGAAAAGTGAAAACCTTCTCTGTTTCATAATTTATTTCTCAGTACTCGTACATAATAAAAACACAAACTTGGCTTAATTTGGGAGGCAATTAAAGGTTCTACACGTGGTATAATTTTAAAAGCAATACTAAACATAGTCGACTCGAAAAAAAAAAAAAAATCCGCAATTGAGGTCACAGTTGTTCGCGGAGGCATGTTTGGGGATTATTACAAAGATTGCAGCGACGAACAGCAAATAGTAGTTTTAATGCCGTCTTACCTACTTGCATATATATCACACTAAAAAAATATAGACGCTCTCTTTTGAATACTTTGAGATTCAGAGTGATTCAAAAACGCCACACACGGCAATCGTCAAAACCTCGTCGTTCTTTTCCGCTTTTTTGAGATTTTCTTTCTCAGAAACTAAACATGTCAGGACATTAAAATAAAAAGCATTGTTCTTCTTGGAACATGCGCCACGAAATATAAAATTTTGAAGCAAAATAAAAATATGACTGCACCTCGTTGGCTGAATCCAAATAAAACCGCCCAAACATATAATACATATATATATGTATAATTTTTTTTTTTTGCTTTTTATTGTTGGTGTGGCTGAAAGACCTTTTATACTTTGTCGAACAGGTCTCAGAAGCAATGGCAACAGTGGCTCCGAGTGCACAAAGCTCAGAAAACAATTTGGCGTGAACGAACTGTTTCCTGGCATTTGCATAGAAACTCGAAGATATTCTTATCTTGTTTTCCATATTCTTATTTTGTTTTGTATTGCAGCAAATAAAGCTTTGTGAATACCCATGCAAATGAAGCTCTTTTTGTTCTAGCGTGACGTGGGTTAGAGTAAGAAAATAAGTCTTAAATTAATCTGCACTTTACGATATCATTAAATTCGTAGTGAATCATTCTTTCACTCTGTTTTCAGTCATTGGGCGGATTGAAGAATCAATTTTCCGTGCTAAAAAAAGATCGTATAATAGAAATGACATTGTTTTAGTTGAAGTTATCGAAAAATATATATATATATATATATATATATATATATATATATATATATTAGAATATTAGATAACTTCAACTAAACAAAAATGTCATTTCTTTTTTACGAGATTTTTTAGCACGGACAATTGATTCTTTTAAAAATTGATTTTGAAAAAAGCTTAGGTAAATGAGAACGTCGCTAAAAAATAACTTGGAAACTTAGAACTTAAAATTTTAAAACTTTATTTTTCAACCGCTCCGACCGGAGGACCCGGCTTCGTCAGGGGTTCGTCATACAGTAAAATTTCCCTCGCTAAGACATCAGTGGAGACGCACGAGTAAAGTAAGGGAAAGGAGGAGACAACGCCGCATGAGGAAAGACATAACAAAATAAATCTCGAAATAGGCAAGATACAGGAAGAAGCAGCAAAAAAGAAACGTCTGGCCACGGCAACAATAGAGGCCCGGGGGTAACCGGCGCGACAAAATGCAGCGCATGTAAACAACAACAGCAACAACAACAACAAAATAAATAGAAAAAGGGAATTGGTTGTCCGCTAACTTTGAAGAGGCATGTGCACATACGCCTACTCGAAACACGTTTCGCGTCGGTCCCGTTCCCTCCCGGCGCGCGGGAGGACCGGGGGGTAGTCGGCGTAAAACGATGGGCAATCGACTCAGAAGGCCCAGCCGTTGGCGCCAAGGATGTAAGGGATTAAAGGGAAGCCAAGAAACCGAAGATGTTAGCCAATGTAATTATCGACCACACGAAGAGCCTGCCCGCCTCAAAACCTCAAGATATGATAAAAGCTGTAACCGAAAGCTTTCTTATGCTTTTATTTATTCCGGCGGACAATGTGTTGAATTTATAGATTAAATATGATTCGCGCGCCTCGCGGTCGTAGTGAGACTGGAAACCTGACTGAAGGATGGTAGCCGTTACGTTCTGAATTGAATGTTTAGGGAGTAGCATATGTCTTGAGAGGGGCAGATTGGGAAAATATTTTTTAGGAGCCTTACGGTTGTTAAAGCGCCACGGAAATTGGGTTTCAGTTTGTCCAATATAGTGCATGTTACAGAGTGGGCAATGCAGTAGGTATACTACGTTCCGTGAGTCGCAATTGAAGTATACCGTTTATGTTGTAGACAAGCTTTGATTTCGAGCTAGTGGCTTTGTTGGTTGGAACTAATGGATACATACCTTGCAACCTGGCTTGTTACATGGCTCGGCTCATTACTTTTAGGGGAAGTTAAAGGGGCGGTGTAACGATATTCAATTGGAATGTTTTTCATTTTACACGAGCTTACTGGCACTAGTGGGACCCAAGGATATTCGCACGCAACGCTACTGGCCGAGAAACTCCTTTGTTGCGATGTAATTTCAAGGATCAAGGCGAGCGTTTTCATTCAATCTCTCCTTCACAAAACTTGATGACGTAGCTCGGCGGTCGGAGTACCGCCGAGTGACGATATTTGAATGCGGCTTATAGATTGGACCCGAGCACTGCGTGAACACTCGACTTGGGCTCGTGACAATCGATAGCTCGAGAAGCATTCGGGTAGTGGCCCGTGTCCAATTGCTGCAGAGACGACAATAGACGAACCATAACAATGTCTGTAACTCAGCGCGTGTCCTGTGCCTTGCCAACCCCAGCGCGGGGCCATGATCAACAATGGCGGCATATAATCGGCTTCAGATCACGTGGCCGCTTGTTCTGGCTGCGAGTTGAGAAGGTGAACGCTGCTCGTTTTTCTTTAATTTTTTCTGCGACTTGGATTGCGTGTGGTGAAATACGAACGGGTGTTTCACAGGTCATTAACGCCAGGAATCCGTTATAAGCGGTATTCGCGCAAAGTACAAGAATCGCTGCATCGCCCCTTTAATATGGAGGAGGTTTGAATGACACCCAGGTTTCTTGCTCGCCGGTATACTGTCAGCGGTACTTTAGGCACCACATCAGTCATTCGATGGCTCTGCTCTAAAATGTTTTAATGCCTGCGAAGAAGTTTCTTGATGTTTGGGACATATTACAGAGAAAGTGAGTACTAAATTGGTCTCGCGGACTTTGGGGCCATTTATGCCCTGTCGCGCAAGAGTTTCCTCTCGGTGTAGATTTCGAGCTTTTTAAATTCCGCCATGTATTACTTGCTGCGGATACTTCAGTTGAGTCAGCAATTCACGCATTGTGTTTGTGTTATAAACGATATCATATATATATATATATATATATATATATATATATATATATATATATATATATATAGGTGAAGCAGAGTAGTTTGAGAACAATGGACCGGGAAAATGTAATAAGTCAGAGTCTTCCGGTGAGTCTTCCGGTGAAGACTCTAGCCCAACGGTCATTGTTGGTAAAAGGCGGCCCGTGTCAGTCATTTGCAAAATGACGTAGATGGAAACAAATTGCCGCGGCGTTTTTCACGGCCTCGGAGATGCAGGAGCGAGCCGAAGTTAAAAAAAAGATACGTTTGAACTACGACAGTCTCAGCAAGAGCCACGTAAATACCTGTTCACACTCGGAGCGGACGAGCGCGTTTGATGGAAGTGCTGTATTCGCGCTGTTGGTAAGCGCTTCGGGACCGATCTTTTACGATTGCAACTCGATACTGACGTGACACTCGGCAAAGGAAGGTTGGACCGGCATTGCACGTAGCCCCCACGAACTGTTATAGCTCGACAGTGACGTGCAGTTGTGTCAGAATAAAAATGGCATACTAATAACAAAGTGTACATACCGTGTTACGAAGGTTATCCATACGGCGTTTATTTGAGCTCTATGTCACACAAAACAAGAAGATAGAATCGACGAGAGTTCCTTTTCTACGACAGTGCCTCGGAAAACAAGGGGAAGAGATTGACCTCACCTCTTAATCTAAAATTGAGGTCAGCGATCAAACTATAATACGGGAAGGGTCCACAAGGGTCGCGCGGGCATATTCCATTCAGCACGCCAGCCGGTCGTGGGCAGACGGTCTTGGCCAAGTACCGTTGAAGCAACGCTGTTCCGAGTCGGAGTGCCTGCTAGGCCTATCCGCCGAGCTTGCTTGGTCGGAGCCGGTGGATTCGTCGCCGTTGTAGCTCTCCTCGGGTGTTTGTGAATCCAGCGTTCTTGTTTGTCGTGGTCTGTTTCAAGTACTTTTTTCTTTCTTGCTGTTTGAAGTCGGGACGCGCGAGAAGAACACGTAGAAAAATAAACGTTCTTCGGTCGTCGCGAACTGAGCGACGCTGTCGGCCCGGTCGGCCCTACTGCGCAGGTGCAGTAGTTGCTTCGTTTACCACACGATAGATGGCGCTTGGCTCTCAGCCTTATCAAATTTGGCAATTTTCGTCACATCTCTAATTATGCTAACGTGGATCTGAATATTATTTAACAAAACTTTTAGGAAACATTCACCGGCTATTTATTGTTTACGATCGCGTTGCTGGTGTGGTAGGCTCTTACCCAATAGGCGACGTGGATTCGGCTGACGTGCTGCGATTCCGCGGATGCATCGCAGTGAAAAGGCAGAGAGCTTTCGAAGGAAAGAAGGCGCAAAAGAGTTCAGTCTTCTTTTAAAAGTTCTATAGCGAAGAATTGTTTTTGACTCCCTATTTTTGTGTTTTTGTGTTTCTTTTCACACCTTTTACGACGATCGGTGGATGAAATTCGATTTCAGAATCGTTTCATGGTCCCTTTAAGTTGTACCGTTTTCCTTTCCGATTATGGTATTCTTGCATTATGTCTCTTTGTACAGCGGCTATGTAAAGATTGAGGCAACCATTGCGATGAGGTTTCGGCGTCCAATTGCTTTTTGGACGTTGTTTCGTGTTCTGAGAGTTTGAAGGCCTGCCTAAGAAATATTCCCGCAATCTTAAATTTCTTGCAATATTATCAAGGTCTCGGAGTAACTGAAATCCGTCAAAGAAGCCTGTTGCTGGGTAAAAGTTTAGCCCTTTTGAGAGCAATTTTTCTTCATCGGATGATAAGGTCATTTTAGATAAGTTAACAATTACGGTGTCACAAGGTTCGGTGATGTTTTGCTCATCAGCTGTTTGTAGTCTGGGCGGTTTAATATTGCTACTATATTTATATGGCGTCAGCGCAGGTAGTGTGGGGTGGGGAACCTTGTCTCGTTCGAGCTTACGTAGTTTGGTGGTTATCAATCAATCAATCAATCAATCAATCAGTCAATCAATCAATCAATCAGTTTTATTGTGTTACCCAAACAGCTTTAGGGGCCTTTCTAGGGTTACACTTCATATTATAAAACAGCACTGAACTAAACAAACTACACGGCAATCCTAACCACAATACTCTTCTTGAACTTTTTAATAGGTATAAAAAAATCCACGTGAAGGTTAAAATACTTGTTGTGCGTGAGCACCATCCGTGTCAGCGGGGGACTGAACTCTAGATAAGAGGGGTAAAAAAAGGAGTAGACCTATTTTGTCGCTGGGGAACATGAATTGAGATTCTACTCAATAACATTGGGGAATCAAAAACAGATTTAAACAACTTATATAAAAACACCATGTCGCGAACTAGTCGCCTAGTTGAAAGAGGCAAAAGACCAAGAGTGCCCAAAAGAAGCATATATTAATAAAAAACACTCCGTCCAATGTGGCGATCGTAGACAATTCTCACAAGTCGTCTCTGTATGCACTCCAACCTGAGCGCCTGACTAACACCCAAAGAATTCCATACCGTAGAACAAAAGTCCAACCGTGATAGAACCAAAGCCCGAAAAAGGTTCAGTATACAGTTGTAATTCCGGAAGTCACGGGTAATGCGTGCAATTATCCCCAGGATTCGCACAGAATCATTAATAACCTTTGATACATGATAGTTAAAGTTCAGGCGTGAATCGAACAAAATGCCAAGGTCACGCACAACAGAAGATCTTGCAATTTCAGAGCCGTCTAATGTGTAAGGATGTACAACAACATTTGCCTTACGGGAAAAAGAAACAACCTTAGTTTTGGTGGGGTTTAAAACCAGCGAGTTCGCACAGCACTACAAAGGAATTGCATCAATATCTTTTTGTAACAATTCACAGTCCACAGGCGTGTGGATACTACGATAAATTTTCACGTCATCAGCATACTGAAGTATCATTGAGTCACTCACACTAGTTACAAGATCATTTACAAAAATATGAAAAAGCAAAGGTCCAAGGTTCAACCCTTGTGGTACCCCAGAGTTCAACAGATAAGGGAATGATTTGCATCCTAAGTAGGAAACCATGTTTGAGCGTTCACTAAGATAACTAGCAAACCAGTCGCAGAAACCCGAAGAAAGACTCATATATAAAAGCTTCGACAGCAATAATTTGTGATCTACGAGGTCAAACGCCTTCGAACAATCAAAATAAATAACATCAACTTAACCACGGGACCCAACTATAGGTTTCGCGAACTCCAAAAAGGTTAAAAGATTTGTTTCAACAGATCGTCCACGACAAACACCGTGTTGATTTGGACTGAGCGTCGGCTTAAAATGAAAACTCACACGCTTAAAAATGATTTTTTCAAAAACCTCCGAAAAAACAGAAAGCAATGCAATTGGTCTGTAGTTATCGATACACGTGGAGCTTCCAGATTTGTGTACTGGCACAACCAAAGCAGTTTTCCAGGCTGACGGAAATGTACTAGTTATTAAGGACATGCCAAAAATGTGATGCAGGACAGGAGCCAAGATATCAGAGCACCCTTTTACAATAAAAGCCGAGATCCCATCTTCCCCACATGACTTTTTTGGGGCACGTTCTTTTATGGCCGAGACCACGTCATCAATAGTCAATACGGGAGTTGGCATCAGAAGTGGATTTTCAGAACACAGTGTTGCGTTGTTGGACTGGAGGACATTGGGGTTTCCTATTGATGAGAAGTGCTTTGCAAAGAGATTGCACACACTGAATGAGTCAGAGACATGACCTGTCTGAGTCTTCAGAGTTATATCATCAGCTCTACTGGATGGCCTACTATACCTAACATATTCCCAGAGGCGGTCGGGACAGCGCTTAAGGTCAGACTCAATGGAGTCATGCAGTTGGCATTTGTCTCTTTTAATTAAACGCTTCACAGCAGAGCGATACTCCTTAAATAAGGAGTTCCATTTGTGCAAGCCAGACGACTTATATCTTTTGTGATAACGCGATTTCAAAGTCAGTGCCTGCCGGAGATCACTTGGGAACCACCAAGGAAATTTGCCTCGGCTAACACGTTTCATCGCTATAAAGCGGTTCATCGCAGACTTTAAAAGATCTGTCAGCCGAGAGACGGCACTGTCAACATCAGCACACTTGTAAAGAGTGTCCCAGTTAATATCGCTCAAGTGCGGATACAATCCGAGGTAGTCACCACGAGCGTAGTCAAACATCGGAGCCCGCGCATCCCATCTGACACTAAAGGGAAATGAAACCACCACTGAAAAAGGCGGATGCCACTTGTCAACAGGAACGGCTGGAAAGGCAACAACGCTCTGCGAGACCACTCTGATGTTCGTTATGCACAGGTCAAGGACGTTACCGGCAACATTTACAGGACGACTAATTTGTTGAAAACCATTAAAATTCACGAAATCGAGTAGCTCCTGTTCACATCCAGTGCTTAAATCTTCACTGGACATGTTCAAATCCCAGTTAACTCCAGGTACGTTAAAGCCCCCTAGTATTAAAACGTTGTAATTAGAAAAATCGGCCGAATTAGAGATGTGGCTGAAAGCATGACCTAGCGCGGAAGAAGCAGAACGAGGCGCAAAGTAATAGTTCCCGATAAGCAAATTATGATACTTCGGTACTTCATTTCCTCAAACGCCTTTAAGGTTGTTATTTTCTCTGTCGACAGGGGGTCATTTGAGCGGAGGAGGGCGGTGGTAGCAGAATATATATATATATATATATATATATATATATATATATATATATATATATATATTTGGTTTAAACTTAACAAAAATAACTGACTTAGTTGACTCTTTTTTGCCCAGGAACAACCCTGAGGTCTTGGTGCTGGTACACTGGTGGATAAAAAAAAAAAAAAAAAACATTATACACATCTCCGCAGGAAAGACGATACATTTTTAAGCATAATACTAGGTAGTGCACGAGTAATTAGTAGAATAAAATAAAAACGAGGCAGTAACAGTAGAAACGGAACACAAGACCGTAGTACATCAAGTAGGACACAAGACCGTAGGACACCACCAGAAAGAACGGCATGGAGATGACGAAATTCAGACATAACAGAGCCATTCAGCTATGCTCATCCTGCACGGACAAGTTTATAATAGAGAGGACAAACGTCCTGTAGCAAGGGTGGAAAATATCAAGTCTTTCAGAGTAATGATTCAAACGCTGTGCCATTCTCACAATTGGGTTTACCGGACTAAACGTTCTAGACACATAAAAAGATGACCGAAGACGAGTAGGCACACGTGGGACCCTAAGGCACAGTTCCGATAACAGGCTCGGGGAATTGATGAGTCCATGCAGCGTTTTAAACAAAAATAGTAAGTCCGCGTTCTCCCGACGCCGGTGCAAGCTAAGCAAACCAACACGCTTTAACGCAGACTCATATGTTAAGCAGTGAACATCCTCCTTTATGTAGCGATGTTTAAAGATAGAAACAAACTTTTTTTGCACACGTTCGATCACCAAGGAGTGACTTTTAGAAATTCCATTCCAGACAACTGAAGCATATTCTAACTGCGACCTGGATAGCGAACAGTATAACGTGATAAAAGCAGTCGGGTTTTCTGAACTCCCTGGTCAAGCGAGAGGCAACGCCCAACATTCGCAATGACGAGTTAACCACCCTACCAACATGATCAGAGAAACGCAACCCAGAATCAACCATGACTCCGAGATCTTTCATTACACTTACTCGAGACAAAGTCTCTCCTTGAATATTATATGCAAAAGAGATATTGTGAGTTTTCCGAGAGAGCGTCATGACCTTGGTTTTGGACGGGTTCAAGAAAAGGTCGTTTTCAGAGCACCATCGGTAGAAAGAACATGCATCTTCCTGGAGCTTAGCACAATCATGTTCAGTAACTATTTCTCGATAAATTTTTATATCGTCAGCATATTGCAGGAATGAAGAATTTAAAACAGCAAAAGAGACGTCATTTACGAAAATTGTGAACAGAAGGGGTCCTAAAACAGATCCCTGAGGAACGCCAGAGCGAGCCTTGTATAACGAAGAGTTCATGTTGTTGACCCGGACATACGCCTCTCTCTCTGACAAATAGCTTCTTAACCAGTCGTGTACTGAGCCACATACTCCATAGGAGGAAAGTTTGGATAAAAGAATAATGTGATTGACTACGTCAAAAGCCTTACTTAAGTCAAAGTAGACAACGTCTAACTGACCTCTGTTACATATCACACGAGATGCGGCAGACATAAAGCTAACAAGATTAGTAGTAGTTGATCTCCCGCTCATAAAACCATGCTGATTGGGAATTGCTAAGTTTCGAAATTTGAAAGAAAGGAATTGATGGACGACCATTTCAAAAAGCTTAGAAAATGGAGAGAGAAGAGAAATAGGTCTATAGTTACAAATATCACCTTTTTTCCCCGACTTTAAGACCGGAACAACAGCAGCGACTTTCCACGTTTCAGGAAAGGTTCCCAACCTTAACGAGTTGTTAAATATAGAGCACAGTACCGGCGTGAATATGTCGTGATAAGTTTTGAGAATCGCCGAGGGAATGCCGTCGGGCCCTACTGATAATGTTGCTCTCATTTTCTTAATACAGGACCGGACGCACTCCTCATCGACATTAATGCAACTTAACAACTCACCAAACCCATCTAAGTGAGGCAGCGCAGGTGCAGAACGCTGCGTACTATCCCTGTAGACTGACCTAAAATGCTCAGCGAATAACTCAGGCACGGACTTCAAGTCGCTCTCGTGATTATCCAGGACAATCTTCGACTCGATATGCCTCCCAGAGCGTGAATTAATGTACCTCCAGAATTTCTTCGGATTATTGACAAGATCTGATTCCAATGAGCAACGATGAGCCTGGCGGTCGCGATCTAGGACCGTCTTACATTGCTTTCTGCAGCTTATGAATTCTACCTCCCACTTTAAAAGGCCACTTTTCTTAAACTTCCTGTGAAAAAAGTTCTTTCTTTTCAGTAGTGTTTTTAGTTCATTAGAAAACCAACTAGGAAAGCGAGGTTTCTTTAAAGATCGTAATGGGATGAATCTGTCGATGGCCTCTTGAATTAATCTCGTAAAGAGAGCTACCTGCTCATTTACATCAGAGGATTCCAAGACCGGAGACCAATCAACACTCGAGAGGTGGTGGAACATCCCGATGTAGTCTCCTGATGAAAAATTGTATAAGATGCGTGGAGGAGAAGCCTCAATAGGAGCGCGAATCGAGGAATCAACAAAAGAAAGCACTAAATCAAGGGCAGGATGATACTTATCCAGAGGAACCATAGGAACTTCACTTCGGGCTACACGCACGCAGTCCATGTTTGAGAGGCATAAATCTAAAGCATTACCCTGGTGGTTAAGAATATCGTTGTGTTGTGCAAGATCTAAAAAAGAAACAAAGTTTAGGAGGTCGTTGCCTTTCTGCTTGCAATAAAAGTTGTCAGTAGAAACGTTAAACTGCGTCCAATTGATGCCTGGAGCATTAAAATCACCTAACACTAAGATATTACACCCGTGTAACTCGTTAACGGTGTTCTCTATGCCAGCGAGACAAGTGCGAAAGTCGTCGGGCGTCGTTTGCGGAGGCAGGTAAAATAGGCCAATAAAAAGGCGTTCTTTCTTTGCACACTCAATTTCTACCCATAAACTCTCGGGAAACTTTTCTAAATCTTCGCGTCTTTTCGAGCGGAAACGCCTGTCAACGGCCACTAACACGCCGCCTCCAGTTGTATCACGCGTGGACAAGTCGCGGTCACGCCGGTGCACCACAAAAGAAGGTGGAAAGTAATCGGAGGACCCAATGTCACAGCATAACCAAGTTTCCGTTAAACAAAATATAGAATAATTGGATAGGGTAACGTTAGAAAAAAAGCATTCGGTTTTTGTGCGTAAGCCGCGGACGTTTTGATAAAATAAATCAACGTGACTCATCAACTTTCGTCGGTCGTGGGAGGGCCCTCTGAGACATGGAGAAGGGCTTGTCGAAGGGTGCCTCTGAAAGTTTTGAAGAGGCAGGATTTCGGCCACACGGCAGGGTCGGCAAGTTTCACAAAATCCTCGGCAGCCACGGACACGTGGAAGGAAGCGTATGAGTCGTGCCGAGTCTTCAAACGCCGGCACTCCAGTTTGTCGAGCCCGATGGAGGATAGGTGAGAAGAGACATCCTCACAGGTGGTGTCCGGCGCCAGTTTGGTGACAAATAAGGCTCTCCGACTCATTGACGGCGAGGCGACGCTCAGTTTCGAGGTCTCGGATGCCCCAGTCAGCGCGGGGGTTCGAGCCTTCGGGCGCGTCGGCCCCAGACGCGCCGCTCGCCCGTCAGGTGCACCATCCTGGCATGATGCAGTGGAGTTCGGCTCAATCCTCGGAGGTGCCGGCTTGAGTGGTGCAGGGGTGGAGTGTGCACCGCCCGTGGCCCCCGATGCCGACTGCGTTGACTGCGGGAGGGCTAGGATCCCAGATTCAGGTGGCGAGCTCTGTAGGTTCGCCTGGGGCCTCTGCGGCAGTTTTCGCTCCTCAGAAGCGGGCGGGGAGCTGCGGCTCTGAACAATTGCAGCAAAAGACGACGCCCCACTTGCCTTCCCCAGGCCTGCAACTTGAGCGCGACAAGCCTTTACCTCGTCCCGGAGCGAGCAGACAAGCAACGTTTGTTGCTCCGTGGATCGCGCCCATTCATTCCTGAGCCGCCTATTTTCCTCGGTCAGGCAGGCCACCTGGTCCGTCAGGAACGAGATCCCCTCCAAAGCGTCGAGGAGGAGACCGTGCAGAAGCTGTTGGGATTGTTCAAGGTCACCGCGCTGGGCAGCCGCGCGAGCCGTGCAGGAAGAAATGGGCGAGGGGGAGCCGCCTTCCCTCTGGCTGTCGCCGGCAAGCTGCTCGCCGGGGTCGTACTCCTCGCTAGCCCTAACATCCCCTTCGTTAGGGCTAGCAGGTAGGGAGCCGTCGCAGTGGCTGCAGATAAATGGGCTTACCCCACTTGTCAGAAGAAGGAGCTCCTCGGCCGCGAGCATTAAACATCTTTGATGTACGCGATGGCGGCACTTGGCGCAGCGAAATCTGGGCTGTCTCCCGAAAAACACACGGAGACAGACGCAGCATGCGTCCGTACTGGGCGGCATCCCGCAGCAATATATAATAATAATAATAATAATAATAATAATAATAATAATTAATAATCTAATAATAATATAATAATAACTATAATAATAATAATAATATATAATAATAATAAACTTTATTTACGACGGATGTATTCGGGACGACACTAGGCAGGTTTCGTCGAAGCAGCAGCATGGGCTTGTAGGACTGAACCTAAGTAGCAGGGTAAATAAGGGAGTTTCGAAAAATAATAAAATAAAGCAGAAAAACACCACATGGTTCCTTCAGTTGTGAAAACTACACAAAAATGTCAGTCAGAAAAGTATTGTCGAGTCAAGGGAAAAATCTCCAAATACAATATAAGTACTGTTCATAAAATGCATAAGGACACACGGTTGCGCGCACGCACGCGCACGCGTAAAGCACACGTGCACCCAGACGCACGCACAGATGCACACGCGCACGCACGCGGATGAACGCAACGCATCTACGCTCACACACACACATGCATGCACGCGGACGCATTCACAGACACACGCACGCACACACACACACACATATGCGTCCACACGCGCGCGCGCGCACGGAAATACGACGAAGAAAACGTAGATTGCGATAGTTTCGGTTTTACACAGAAGAAGGAAACGTAAAAAGATGTAGTCCAAAGTTGAGATAAAACTTAAGATGAATTAATGTTTTTTTGTTTTTTTTTAACATAACTATTGTAGTGACATTAGTATTTTTAATATGATAGTGGTTCGCAATAAAACGAGTTTCTTCAATCGCCAGGCTTGGTTTTCACTTTCAAATATCAAACAAGACCACAAGACTTTTAAAGGCTGCGCAAGACCATCCCAAAACTCAGAATTATTAAAATAACAAACCTTTTGCGACTACAAACTTGCCCTAACATACAAAACAGTTGTAACTCAGACAGTATAGTTTTCTTTCGCTTGCCTATCTCCGCTTAAAAAGTTCCTTGTATTCTATTCGCCCTGAAGATGTCCGGATGCATGGTCCCGTGCTCCAGAACCGACAACGGAGATGCAGCTCCCAAGAGCGCAATATTATTTGTGTGTGGTATTTGAATTGCACGTGTCTCACGGAAAGCTATACGCTCACTACTGGTTACTATGTATTAGATATGGCAAGTACCAATCATTTCGTTCTTTTAATATAGTAATAAACTGCTGCTACCGCTGTTGCTGTAGGGGAGGAGGAGGCTGTGTCAAGCAGTGTTTGCACTGCTTTTTGTTTTCTCTTCCCTCTCGTCTTGTACGAAGGGAAACAAATATAATTTAAACTTGAAACTATTGCTATCAACTTCCGTTGGCGCCAACCTTGGTTGGGCTCCGGAGACTTTGAAAATCGCGCTTATTTCTACATTTTAGCCATTTTAGCGGACATTTTAGATTTCTTATGAATGCCGTGTTCAAGAAGAGCGAACGGTGATTGAGAGCTGGGAGACGTTGCGTCCTGCCAACGTCCATAATTTGTGGACAGCCCATGGACGACTGGTGCAAGCGGCGTAAGTACAAGAGTTTCTTTTGATTCTGCGAAGTGTTTCGCCGCGCTTTCAAACTTTGTCGTGTACCGTGTGCTTGCTGAGCTAGGCTTCATGCCAACTGTGCTTCTGTCCGGTGGTGTTTTGTTATTGGCGAAGAACGTACCTTCTTCAAAACCCGTGGCACGCTCCTCAGAATGAAAAAGATTCGCGTGCGTCGAAACCAGGCTTGTGCATAGCGGTTATCATTTGCACCCGAAAAGGGAGCTCGTCCCGTGACAAGTGCTCTACACCCCTAAGGGGTGTAACAAAGTTTAGCGTGCACATTTGCATCACTCAGCTGAGCTGTGGTATTCAATGGCACACCACAACCGGAACGCTTCCTCTTGATAGAAATTTAAAACTTAACTCTCAGTGCAACTCGCGGTCTTCTGCATGGACGACTGCGGTTAAACGTCTCGAGGATGAGGAACTCATTTTTCATAACAGATAATAAGCTACGCCTCGAAATCTCTCGAGGTAAAATTAACCGCCAAAAATGTTCTTCAAGTAGAAGTTTGAGCCCTTTACATAGAAACATCAAGTTTTCCATCTCATTTTACAACAGCCGTCGGAACTGAGATCAACATCTTGCAACAGTGCAAACACTTATATTTTTATTTAACTCGTATTGTGAAGGTTGTCGTGTCACACGCTTTAAATAATAGATCGCTTATATCCCTTGCAGAATAAATATAATTACCTCAAACATAAATTATGGCACTGCCATTTCTACTAGTCGAGAATTACTGAGTTTTTATATGTGTTGTCAGCGCTAATGCTGCGCATGTTAAGTAGCTTGCAAACGAAGGTATTTAGGAGGATCGTAAGCCGAACTTGAGTTCATGGGGCATGGTTGTCGGCAACGGCTATTCCACTGAAGACTGCACCTTACGGAACCGCTGAGCGGCGATGCTTCTCCGGATTTAGAGGTCGGGAAAAGACATGTACCAGATTCTGAACAAAGATAAGCTTTAGCACCATACCGGTTAGAAGAGCTCGTCTCTACGGACAGGCTGGATTGCTCGCAACAATTCTGCGTAGCGTTACAAAAGACAACGACGACGGTTGTAATTCAGTTTCCGTTTTCGCTCTCATTAATTAAGAGAGCGAGGGGCTGATCTCCAACGCAAGGATTTGATGAGAGCGGGTAGACCTTGGGGCAAATGCGCAATAATGTCATGAGGGCAGGAAGTCTCCTTAGTTGGACCTCCTATGCTTAGGGCGCGTGTGGGCCTGCGTGAGTGCGTGTGCGTGTGTTTGTGTGTACATGTCTGTGAGTCTGCTTGTTTGTGTGTGCGCGAGCGTGTGCGTCTCTTTGTATGTATGTGTGTGTGCGGCCGCGTGTGTCGGGAAATATATATATGGGAGGATGAAAGATTTAGTTCACTTCGGATGAGCTTCTTACGCCGTCCATCAAGCGCCTATCACATGCAGCGATTTTGCTCCACCCTGAAAAAAGTCCCGTGCGTATACTTTCCCGCACAACGCTCGGAGAGCCAATCACCGCAATTTACGGAGGCACATCACCGAATGACGATGCCGAAACATATGTTTTGACAAAAAAAAAACGCAGTCTGAGTTGTGACATTAAGAAATGCAACCCTGCCGTTTTGCATTGCTTAATATCACAACTCAAACTGCTTTTTTTGTCTAAACATGTGTTTTGGCATCGTCATTCGCTGAGCTGCCTCTTTAAGTTACGGTTATTAGCTCTCCGAGTGTTGTGCGGGAAAGTAGACGCACGGGCTTTTTTTAGAGTGCGCGACGCGATTCCCGCCGACGGCGCTCAGGCCAGCCGCAACGGCCGGTTCCAGAAAGTTGGAAATTTTTCGCCAGCCATTCACAGCGCGTCGGGGGATCACTTGACAGGAGGAGAAATACTGCGGGAAAGCGTGTGCATAGGATAGCATTTCTACGCTTCGAGCAGACGACACGGAGAGAACATACGCAACCGATTTGGTTTCTCCTAAAGGAGCCATGAAACGATTTTCTTCTTCGCTAAATAATACTTAGAATCACTCCCTAACAATAATAACTGAATAAATGTGCCTTAGGTTTTCTTTCTAGGCAATTGGCAGTTGCCAAAGCAATTCGAGAAATATGAGCATCGTTCATTCCCTCCACTCAAAGCCAGAACAAGCGGCCACGTGGCCTGGTGCCTATCCTATGCCGCCAACGTTAATCATAGCCAATGGCGGGGGCTGGCAAAGTTGAAAACGCGTGCTGAGCTTAAGGCATTGTTAGAGTTGGACTATTTTTATCATCTCAGTGGTTGGCACGAGCTACTACCCGAGTGTCCGCCGAGCCGAAGTCGAGTGCTCACGCAGTTCTCGTGTCCAGTCGAGCCGCGCTCGTCTGTCAACAAACGGGTCGTTTCGATTCCATAATTATGTCATCTTGCTTTGAGAAGGCAAAACTGAAAGAAGTAGTATCCTCGCAATTTACACGCGACAAAGAATCGTCTGCATCAGTGGGAGTCTGTGCGAGTATACTTGTGCCAGACTAGGACCAGTACGCCTCTGCAAAGTCATGAACATTTCCAACCCGATATTGCTTCATGACCACTTTAAAGGGGCAGTGCAACTATGTCAGCTTGAAATGGTTTCTACACGAGCTTACGGGCACTAGTGGGACCCAAGTACATATACTGGCACGCAACGGTACTGGTTAAGAAACTCGTTTGGTGCGGTGTAATTTCAAAGACAATAGCGAGCGTTTTCTTTCGATCTCTCCTTCGCAGAACTTGACGTAGGTGGGGGTCGCAGTGTACCAAAGTGACGATATTTAAATGCTGCTCATAGATTGAACCCGAGCATTGCGTGAGCACTCGATTCTCGCTCGTGAATATCAATAGCTGGACAAGCATTCGGGTAATGGTCCGTGTGCAATCGCTGCAATGACGACAATAGCCGAACCATAACGATGTCTGGAACTCACCGAGTTCCCTGTGGTTTGCCAACCCCAGCACGTGGCTATGATTAAGATTGGCTGCATACAATCGGCTCCAGATCACGTGGCCGCTTGTTCTGGCTGCGAATTAAGGAAATAAACACTGCTCGTTTTTTTTTTTTTGTGACATTTATTACATGCGGTGAGAATCGAACGCGTGTTTCATGGGTGATTAATGTCAGGGATTCGTCCTAAGCGGTATTTCCGCGGAGTACAAAAATAATTGCATAGCCCCTTTAAAGTCCCATGATAATATTCACGCTTACAAGTACCGCCAACCATTGGTGTGCAAGCGCGAAATACACGGGCCACGAGTAGGTGCTCCGCCGCCTTTAGTTTTCAAGGGCCGCTCGAGACACGGGCCTCGTGAAATGGCGCAATTGACCCCACTTGCAAGACAAGCGCAAACACATAGAGGGGTTTTAGTTTCTCGTGCGGGGTTCTTTATGGTGGACATATTTTCTGCGTCTACGTTGTATCCAGCCTTAGAAGGATATAGCCTTTCTGTCTGGGTTCCGGGGAGAGTTTTTCTGAGATCGGTTTCCTCTTTCATCTTTTATTATGTGTCACAACGTGTATGCATTCGCTTCCTCGGAAATAACTCAAATACGTTCGAGACAACGAGCTTGAAAAAAACATCAATCATATATGTTATGCAAATATTGTCTCTTTTGTATCTCTTTAGTAGAAACGATAAATAAAGCAATGAGGTTGTTACTGCAAGCCACAGAGGCCAAAACTAAGGTTTTATGTTTCACCCGTAAGTCAATTGTTAGTTCTTCATCCCTAGGAATCGCACTACTCAAACATTTAAAGATCTTCAGTTGTATGTGGCCTCGGTGTTTCGATTGACTCACGGCTCAATTTTACTTACCATGTTTCGAAAATTATCGATGATTCTTTGCGCCTCCTAGGCGCAATTGCTCGCATTACCCTGTAATTTCCGCAGTTACACCTGCATACTGAACCTATTTCGGTCTTAAGTTTTATCAAGGTTGAACTTTTCTTCCACTGTGTAAATTCCCTGGGAGTCAGTCAAATGCTAGAGTGCGTACAGTGACGATTTTTTAAGAATTCTTTATGATCGCCACATTGGTGGGAGAGTTTTTTACGATTATGTGCGTCTACTGGAGACACTTGGACTTTCGCCTCTTTCGGATAGACGACTAGTTCGGGCAACGAGGCTTTATTATGTAAACTGCTCCACGCTGCTATTGATTCCCCCGTTTATGAGTAGAATCTCACTTCATGTTCCGCAGCGACAAAGTCGGTCTACGGTTTATTTTTACTCGTCTAACTTAGAATCTATTCCTCCGTTGACTCGGATGCAGACCATGTATGACAAGTGTTTTAGCCCTGACGTGTACCTCTTACTACCCTTGCATGTTTAAAAAAAAAGTGCAATACTAGGCTCACTTTGTGGTGTGAAAATATTTTTGGTCCGATTGTCTTCCACTTCGTGCAATATAAGACTCCTAAGGCCTTACTAGCTGTTTAGGGCTCAATAAAACACTGATTGATTGATTGATGGTACTTTACAAGAACTGCAACAGCTTTGATAACTGTCCCTAGAGTGTGACTATCTTATATTTTCAGGCAGGCGTATGTCAACATTTTTGCGAGAGAAGAAAGCGTCATCTGATTAAAAGTTCAGTCGGGGATAAGGGTTTTAAAAAATAGCCGCGTTTAGTTCCTTTGGAAAACTATCATCTACGACTCCGCAGTGCTCCTGACAGTAAAATATGGGATTTCAGTCTCCCGCTGTGCGGAACCGTTCTGACATGTCTCCGAGTTGGGCGAAGTTGGTCGCTATCGTATGCAGTTTCTCGGATGTGTGTTACTCGCGGCCGAGCACAAGTCTAAACAACTGTTAGTATGGAACTGGTTCAGCGGGCATTCTGCTTTTAAAACAAGACACGTTTGAGTGCAAACGATAGTCTATCGTATTTTCTTTTGCGTGGCTTAACGGCGGCCCTAGCTTGGCGGTTAAACAGTATCGCCTCCATCGAAGTGACACTGGCATTCTTGAGTACGGCGTGTTTCATAGCGTAAAAATGTTCGAGACCATAAAAACAATGACATGACGAAACCACATACATTTGGAAGTGAGCGAAATTCGAACGGAAATTCGCGCGCACAGCGGCGTGAACACGTCCGCGTCGTCTGGGCAATCGGTGCAATCGTGTCTTTGGGCGTTATTTAAGTCTAGTGCAAAGACGTTTTTTCTTAATTAAAAGCTTTCCGAACTATTTTGACTGTCATTGTACCACGCGCAAGTGCCTTGTAGAGTGATTTTGTCATAAAAACAAAACAAAAATAAAAAAAGGGCAGCTGCCGCTATAGGCGCATTCACACTGCATGAGCGAAAAACGCGCGTTGCGGTCCACATCGACGCCGCCGTCGAAAAAGACGGAGCAGTCACATAAGGCCACCCGACGTTGGCGTCTTCTCGGGGAACCTCGTGTTTGTCGAGAGAGCATGACATTTTTTATTCCTCTGCTTCATACGATTGTTGTTGCCTTGCCTTCGCGATTGCATATGCGCTCTTAGACAACCGTTTTCACTGAATAGAAAACGGCGATGATTATATATAGACGCTTTCAGCGCGCGCCAGATTGAGCCGCCGTAGCCGACCTTCTCTTGTCTTACCGAGATGCCGAGCCACTGAAGCGGGCATTGACGAGCCTCTTTAAGGGCCTATGCTGGGGAGAAGATCATAGTAACACTTAAAGTGGCATGTAACCTCTCCTGCAGTGGTAATGCTGAAGTGGAGCGAACGGAATAATAGGGAACAAAACCTGAAGGTCAGTTATGGCGGCGCCGATGCACAGCTGCCTGAAAGCGTCTATACGTTTACACTCCAGTTGTATGCAGTATATGTGAGAGGCACAGACTCGAGCGCACAGCTTCAGGAGGTGCTCTTTTGTCGCGTTTTTGTACAAATGAAGCTTAGCACGGTGCTACGCCCGGGCTTGGATAGCACTGCACGTAGCTTGTGCTATAGTGTTTTCGAATGAGAACTGCTGCTATTCCGTAGTAGGTGGCGTGCACACAAAGAATGCACAAAAACATTGGGAGGGACCGCTCCCGCACAGTCGGAGGTCGCAACACACTGGGAAGTTCGGTGGCGGCTTTCGCGCAAACGATGAAAAGCAGTTTCACTGCGTCGTTCACGCCACGCACATAAAACACTGCTCACAGTCAGCTGTTCCAATAGGCTTGCTTCTCTGCATGCTGAAATACTACGAACCACGTTTTGCAACTGCGTGCAAAAACCAAAAAAAAAACACAAAAAAAAACTATTGGGGTCTGTGTATGTGTATACAGCCTAGAACTTAGTCTGCCTCAACGTGTGACTTGTCTTCCAGCTGTAGATGAGAAATTTAGGCAGTGCAGTACAACCACTAGCTAGGAGTGTTTAACGTGCATCACGTCATGAGCATCGCACCGCACGCCTGTACGATGCTCATCCAGATCGAAACGGGCAGGTGTGGTAATTAAACTCAGGATCAACGACTGCGTGCATCCCTCGAACCCTCTGCGTTTTCGCCTTCCTTGTGAATCGAAAATAAAAGCCGCGAAAACATGTCCTAACCAGAAAAGACGACACATCACGTCCGGTCGCTCGCTGATTGGCTCAGGCGCGCGCGTCCTGGGAAAAATAGGGTCCAGAGACGTCAACATGATAAAACAGCGCACAGAACACGGAGGAAGAGATAGGACAGGCAGGGCGGATGAGCGCTGACTCCCAACTGATTTATTTTAAAAGAGGAGGAAGACGCGCGTTTTTCCGCTGTCATAGTCACAAAGACCAATAGGCGTCGGCGCGCTTTTGTTTCGCTTGATTTTGTTTTTTCTTTGGCACTGCCCACCGGCAGTGCCTAGGATTTCGAGATACTCGTCCCGCGAGACGTTGACGAGAAGGTTCTGCAGAAAGCTGCTCGATTCGGAAAAGCCTCACGATGGGCAGGCTGGGCAACTTCGCTGTGGACGTTTTTTTTTACGCTGTCTTGGCGCTTGGATTTCTGGTTTGGGTGCCGTTCAAACTGAATAAGAAACTCCGCGAAATCTTCTTCGCGCGCGTCGCCCTTCCCGCGGGGCTCTACCTGCTCAGAGATCGAATGATCGGGGTTCGTCGCCAAGCGTTTTCCCAGCTGAACGACCTGGTGTCCCACGACGAAACGCTCAAGAAGGAGGGCTCCATCAGGGTCCTGGAGATCGGTGCCGGCTCCGGCGACAACTTCGAGCACATGAAGCGGAAGGTGAAGTACTGGAACTTGGACCCCAACGCAGAGTTTGGCGAAGGTTTCCGAGAAAACCTGAAGAAGAACCCGAACGTGGAAATGGAGCGGTGGATTCACGCCTATGCCGAGGACATGCGAGGGGTTCCCGACGGTCACTTCGACGTTGTGCTGTTCAGCTACGTGCTTTGCTCCGTGTCCGAAGTGGGAAAGGTCCTCGCCGAGTGCAAAAGGGTGCTGTCGAAGGTGTGTGAGTGCGTGGCTATGGCCTTCTTTCGCCGTCTATGCTCTGTTTCAGATTAGGACCAACCGCAGCCAACGCTGCAAGTCGATAGATCTAATCAAGCAGACCCAAAGATGTATTGCTATGGCGATCGTCATCTTTGTGCGTCTGCTATCATTGGTTTAACCAATCACGCACTGTGCATGCGACCAGATTTTGCTGCATTTACCCTTTATGTCTAAAGCGGCGTTCACATATATGCGACCGAGTAAGACCGAGAGAGACCAGACCGGTTTTTAAGCCTCTTGCGACGTCTTAGGACCGGATGCGCTGCAGCGGAGCTGGTCCTAAGACATCGCAAGAGCCTTAAAAACCGGTCTGGTCTCTCTCGGTCTTACTCGGTCGCAAGAGTGTGAATGGGCCTATTCAAACACTTGCGACTGCTTACGACCTAAAGTCCCTTGATGAGACGCCACGCTTGGGCTTTCTCACAAGTACCGACAATCATTGTTGAATGAGTTCCGCCGCCATTCGCTTCCAAGGGCACCTCATTTCAGTGTAGTGCCGCCATTTACTTTCAAGGACCGCACGAGGCGCGGGCCTCGTTCTTTGGCGCATCTGACGCTACTTGCAAGACAAACTCACGAGGGCGCTTTATTACGTCCGACTGCGCTACGACCTCTTGTGTTCTCTTACGTGTAGAGCAAAGCCGTATACGTAGAGGGTTTGGTGATTAATTGGTAACAATAGGGAGAAAAAAAAAATTCCGATGACACCTAAGCATTTTTGTGAGTTGTGAATGCGAAAGCGCGAATGTCATTCTTCCGCTCCCATGGTGCGTCTGCCGTGTACTGGCGTGGACGGCCACGTTTCGCTACTGCCGAGGTTGCGGCCGCCTCATGTTCGTCGGCGCAAAGAGGAACAAACGCAGCCGCAGCCCCCTCCCCCTTTCCCCCCTCTCCCTCCGGTAACGCCTGACATGAGAGCGGCAGGCCGAGCGCACCGCCACCCTCTCCATTTTACCGGAGCGCACGCCGCAGCGCCAGAAAGAGGGCTTCTCTGTGGTGAGGCATTCCTTGGAACCATGACATGTCGCAGCCAATGGCTATAGACCTTTTCATTTTAGTAGTTGCCTCACCGGCGGATAGAGGGCGCTGATGCACTCGGCGCCATTAGGTTGCTTCAATTGGGTTGATTATGGTTTCAACATGAACGCGGCTATGTTGCTGTTTTACATTGTTTTTGCTTAATTTTTCGATATGATAATTTTTCTTGTACCACACAACCAATGAAACAGTGATATTGGGCCACTTTGGGGACTACGAGGTGTATTTCAGCCTAAATTGCGGGATTTTGTTCACCAACTCCTTGGATGTACCTGATTATGGTCGGTTGCGAAACACCTGACTGATGTACAGAGAAAGTTACTATTGTCTACGGCCGTACCCGATAACACTTGTTTCAAGAAAAACAAACTGATGACGAGACTAATATGGGAATGTAAAGAAGCATATCGACAGCTTGATTAGGCATGTGCTGATTCGTTCAGAACAGATGAACTCACGGGTTTACTACTCACTGTTTGGTTTTCGAGGGCACCCTACCTTTAGTGAACTTCGCGGACTAAACAAGTATTGTGTAATGACGCAGATAATTGATATAAACAAGTAGTATCGTCTCGGCCTCTTTTTTTAATTCAGTACTCGAGCATGTTTTGACAGG